>JAZHYW010017640.1:0-13216 GCA_037355805.1 Ixodes ricinus | reverse complement strand
AAAAATATTATTTTCCCAAGTTTTTATAACTATAATACATTTTTTATTAGTCCCTAATAGTTGCATTTTATGTGTCCTCAAGCTTATGCGTGCAATGATTTAGTTGTCATTGTACAATATTATTATGAAAAATGCTTCTGCGCAAACTCTGAAAATGCCTCAAATTTGCGGAATGGAAAACACGTTCGAATATTGCCATAGATGTGTAGACCGCACTTAATGACGGGGGAAAACAAAATTTTTGATTTTATTAATATTGTTTTAAACTTAAAGCTAGAAAAGTTTCCGATTAAGAGGAGATGGCTAGGCCTACTTTCCAAAAATAATTGCGATGGCAGCCGACGTCACAGTTTGAAAAAACAGCGCACACGAGCATGGCTCATACTTATGCCTTTCTCGGTTGCCGGGATGTCTTTGAATGGGAATTATACTAACTTGGTCTACTCATATTCGGTCTTTAGTTTTTCATACATAAATTATGAAGATGTAGAAAAGAAAGCACACTAAAACTCAGAATCGCCTCAGTTTTTTGTTTCTTTCCTTTTTTCTTTTCAAAATATGTTTTTTTTATGCATTTTCCCTTAAAACAGTTTTTGTTTGTGGACTGAGTCAGCGCCGGTGGTTGATGCGCCTCAACTTCGGAGACGCGCCAGCAGACCCACGTCACGTCCGCCTTCATCTTTTGGTGCTATTTCGACTTCGTTGGAATGCTGCCGTTTTTTGTCTGCTACGTGGTCTTGATTTTCACTTTTCTCTAGTTTTTGTGCCACGTTTGTCATCCGCTCGGCTTCTCTCTTTCTTGTTCCTCTGGCACCGTCTTTCTCATTCACCCGAAAGGCGGGAAAAAGTTCGTCGAGTCGCTTTTAGGACCGCTGCTGTTTCGTGAGGCAGCGTCCGTTACTCTGCACCGGGCATCGGTCGCTTGCGTACGGCGGAGCGCCGGATTCGTTCCCGCGGTGTTACGAAGACAGCGTGCGGACTCTTGACAAGGACGACCGAGCTGTTAGTCGAGGGCGGGAACAGGAAAAGGCGGTGTTTCGTTTAGCGAGCCACGTATCTTAGGGCGGGCACACAATGTTTTGCGACAGCTTAAAAAAAAAAAAAATTGGAGGCATTTGGTTAGAGGTGAAATGCTTATGTCTGGGATGTCGAGAATAACCATGTAAAAATGAAGGAAGGGGCTGTAAGTACTCCTTTTGCTGCTGCAAGGGACGCCAAAGTGTGGTTAGACGTCTCGGTTTTGAATGTAAATTGAGGCTTTGCAAACGTTAATAAAAATTAAATCGAGCTCTGTTTTTCCTGCCTTTAGTGCTTGCAGAAAAAAAACACATGCTGTCTGGTTCGTTTATCAACTTCGCAAGCGATCAGTGTAAATAACACATGAGTGCCATGTGGTGGAGTGGTGTTGGTTATTTATTCGCGGGAACTTATTTTTGCGAAGTGCGCAAAACTGAAGCCCCCTGTCAATATTAGTCGTTGTCGGTATGTCAGAAAGAGTAGGAGAGATAAAATCTAGTGTAACGAAATAAAAAGCAGAAAACAAGTATATATATATATATATATATATATATATATCATGTATATATATATAATATTATATATTTTATGTATTTATATAATTTATATATATATATATATATATATATATATATATATATATATATAGTGAGGTCAATATTGTGTAAGTGAAAGAGAGGTAAATAGAGAGCAAGCAGTTTATTTAACGCAAACAGTAATCATCATTTGTATCTAGCTAGCTACATCGTAAATAAAGAAAGCTTAAAAGATAAGTTATTTTCCAATAAAGATCTGACAGCACGTTAGAAAGAAAGGCACAAAAAAATAGATGTCAGATCAGAACTGAGAGAGTCACCATACACAAATAATGAAGTCAAGAAAGTGAGAGAAAAAAAGGGAAACCAATCGGCACTCTCTTTAACTTTCTCTCTCAACCACCCAGGAGAAGAAAGTGGCAGTCACATACCAATAAATGAAAATCTAGATATAGAGAGTGAGAAAGCAAGATGCACGCCAAACACTCAGTGATACGCACACACGCACAGGCGCCTTCCCACTCAAGCCCACGACCGCCAAGAAGGTCGTCTCTGGGGCTACAACCGGGCGATACATGGCGTCCGCGATCTCGTCGACCGCGAGACCTGTGGCCCGCGTGTGAGCACTTTGGGAGCAGCCTTAGCCTGTCTCCTTGGACCTCAGGCCCTCGCTCTGACCTCTCAGGTACGGGGCGAGACGCTAATCCCAGAGGTGCTGCTCTTTTTTCCTGGCTGACTTCCCGCTACGAAACAACACGAAAAGGAAAACGCAGGACAAGCGATATTGAGAAAAGCAGAATGGAAGCGTAGACAAAGATCCCAGGCATTGGACAAACAATAACATCGACAACGAAAACATCAAGTTATAGCAACGAGTGAAGTAAAACAGCAGCCACGTAAGGGTGAGGAATACAATCCTTTGTTTACCTCGGCGATCCGTTCTGCTGCGTCTGCACTGGATTGTCTTTCAGAAAGGATTTTTTTTTCTCACGTTGCTCGGTTCCGGTTAGCTTTGTTTTTGGGGAGCGAGGGGTGGGGGGCGACAAATCAACTCGTTCTTTACGTTTTCGGAGCTGCGACTGATTGTTTTACTCGTAAAATATTTTCTTTAAATCATGCGAGAGAAAAGGAAGGAGAGTCTATTATTATGGGTGTGTCTGCGTTTTCTTTTCTTGTATACTCAGGCTAGATGCGAAATATGAGACAGTCCGGTTTCGTTGTTTTTTAGCCGGTGTTATATAGAAGAGTGCTTTAGAACGTGATGTAATGATTTGCGCTATGATCACACGTCGGACAGCGCTGGCCATAGCTCTAGTGTCAGCCACAAATTTACTGTCATCGTTTGTTGGGACTTGGGTTTTGAATAACCGCACCACATTGTCGCAAACAATGCAGGGCGTAGACGCAGATGTGGCATCAGCCATCTCCACTTAGACTGACATTTAAGCCCGAAATCGCACACAATAAAAAAACTGAGTGCTGGCATATCGTCCACATAACTCACTCGGCGCTTCGTACTCTAAAGCTTGGGTCACACCGCGCATACATCATACGAAAGACAGTCTGTAAACAGGAGTCACCGCAAAATCCGTGGTTCGAATGCCGCACACCAAGTTTCTCCTTGAACTTTTTACCATGTGGCATTCTAAGGACGGACCTCGCGGTAACTCCCATTCGAATATGTATGCAGACTGTCTTTTGTGTGACGTATAAGCAGTGTGACCCCGGCTTTATTGTGTTTTATGAAAAACGAGCAGGTTGTGAATGTCTTTTTATTAACCTATAGGTTATTTTCCTTCAACTCACTTGTACCGTTTCCCATATTTCTGTCGCCATTGGTTTGTCTCAGAGGTCTTCTAAGGTTGGTAGCTTTATTTGCAGAAACCAATACTACCAACGCGGCAATGCACAAAAATAAAACGTGAACCGAAATGTTACCGTTGCACTCTTAAAACCTGGGAGCTCGGGCTCAGACAGATGTTCTTTGGCATTCTAAAAGGCAAAGCGAAACAATACCCATTGTCCTTCATAATGGCTTGATGACAGCATCCCAAGGCTGATACCGCAAATGCACAATATACGTCCACGGCTTTTTCTTTTGTGTTGTCTTTCCAATGTTTTGTTTTTCTCCGATGGGTTAGTTTAGTTTAATAATGCTCGTGCTACAAGCAAAATGTATCGGGGTTTTATAACACCTATATTTTTAACTTTGGAAAGAGAAACGACAAAATAAGCAAAAACTAGCTCTCATCGGCATTTTTAACACTTCTCTTCCCTGACTGAAATGTCGCGATAAACTCAACAGTTTCCTGTAATACTCTTATATCGGCCACCGTCAAAAAAGTGGTACACCTTGGTGATAAACACTCAGTAGCATCAGCAAAATAGAGAAGAACCACCGATGTTGTGATCACACTAATTGTGTCGCGAAGTGTAGTACCATTATTTCAAAAGAATTCGCACCTTCATGCCTCAGAATGGCAAGCACCAATTTGCTGACAGACTTTTGGAGCTTAGAGTTTGGGGCCTTTAAAAAATACAGATTTATGAGAAATGTCGGCTGCAAATCTTGGGTTTGGAAGAGCCTTATTTTGAAATGCTAAAAAGCTGCGTAAGGCTAAAGTCTTTTTTTTTTCTTTGTCTGGGGCCCGATTGTAGACTTTGAAGTTAACGGTTAATATACCAAACAAATATAGCTAGAACAAAAAAAAATGTTTAATGAATATTTGCGTACCATGGTTAATTTTACTTCATTGGATGAAAGCATAAGTGACACAATCCATCACGAGTAAAAGGCGCCATTTGTACACGCAAAGTTGGGTCGACGAAATCCGTCCATCCTCGTTCATCAAACTGTTCATTATTACGAGGCAGAGTTGTTAAAGCCTGCCTCTGAGAAGCTGCGATGTTTCAGGGGCTTACGCAAATGATGCGGCCGCCAAGACGGTTCATTACGAGATCTTTGTTTCTCTTTCTCTTTTTTTTTGAAACTTTACTTTCTACGAGATTCTTGTAAAATCTTCACGAAACGCGCCGAATAAGAAGGAAACCTTGTATAAACAACGACAACACGAGGCACGTGGTGAACACATTGGAGCTTAATCCGTCTTCTTGCGCGAAAAACCTCTCTTTGCCTTCCTTATCGCATAATGATATTGAGACCGATGAGGGTTTTGTCCCTTCATTCTCTCAGCCGTTGCGTCCCACGTCGTCAGTGTGACCCGTGACTGCGAATCAATGCCGCGCGTAGCTTGAGAACGAGATACAGCATACAATGAAGCTCCCTAAGCTACGCAAACGTTTTCTCTATATTTTCCCCGTTTACTGCGTCGTTTCATTGCACGAAGACGATGTCGCAGGCGACCTCGAATAAGGCAAACAAGGAAAGGCTCTATATACCGCTGCCGAGAACTACATTACGTTATCGGTAGTAACACCGCATCCTCCTCGCCCTCTTATGTCAGTTTCGTTTTCTCCCTCCCTACCTGCCTTTGTTTTGGGGGGATTTCTATCGTTCATTTAGAATATAGCATCACTTGCGTAGTAACGTGCTTTTGGACGCCGAAGCCGCCGCTGGTGTTTTAATCGCCAGTTTCTTGTAGTGTTGTGTCGCTCCTTCGTTGGTGGATGGGCGCTTTGTTGCCTTTGTGGAACGATAGGGGTGAGTGGGAAAAAAATGACCGCATCTCCAAGTGGTGATTGATGTTGATTGGGGCGAAGCTCTGGTGGTGCTTGTCTGCGTAGACGCTGAGCCGCAGCATGCCAGAGCTTTTCGTTCGTTTTCATCCATGTCAGAAAGAGAAGGTGTGGTATGAAACGCAGTTATATGCACATTTGAGCATTGGACCGCAGCGCCTTCTCGTCTATAAACGTTGAGCCAAGGCATGCAATGTTTAACGCGATTATATACGCATTTGACCGCAGCGGCCTCTCCTGTATAGACGTTGAGCGGCTACATGCAACGCTTCATCCATGACATCCCCAGCTCTTCAGTTACAACCATATCTCAGAGCCCCTACTCGTCCCGCAGTCGTGGTAGAGTGGTTAAGGTGATGGACTAGAAATCCATTGGGGTCTCCCCACACAGGTTCAAATCCTGTCGGCTGCGCAAACATTTTTTCTTTTTTTAAGAAGACAGATGGGATGGCAATCGATGTGAGCACGGACGCCGGACGGATAGACAAAGCTAGACCCTAAGGAGCTTCGCCCCTAAAAAGGTTATGTTGAGGCGAAGGGCCGCGACAGACGATATAAATAGGGCTACCGAGGGGATGAGTCGGGTGCACATGAGGCTTGTTTTCTTTCCTTATTTCAGGAGTCTTCTATGTGTTTACCTTATCTCGCTTCTAACGAGCTTTGCCAGCAGTTTTCGGGCTAGAGACGGCAGAGGTTCGCTCAACAAACGCGACGATGTTGCCTCTCGGTATGTGGAACCGCGACTGGTTACGGGCAACACTGAGCTTGCTGTAAATAAGGTGGATTAGCGTTGGTTCGGGGTCTTTAACTTTTTGGCCGCGCAAAGGATATGTTGAGGACGCTATAATCCTTCCCATGCCCTAACACTAAAGAAGGCGCTACATTTTTTGCGCGTTTATTCAGAGAGAGCTTCCACGCGTTGGTGTATAGTGTCACTTCGGCGAAACGACATGGCTCTCGCGAACGGGGAGAAGTAGGAGTGGTTTCAAACAAGCAACGCTGGCAGTTCGTAGAGACAGCGTATTTGACCCAAGTTAGACCTCGTAGGATTGTCGAGCTTGTGCCGAGATAATTGTTTTCCTGGCGCGATGCCTCGGCAGTCTGGTTGTTCGTACATTTTTCAAAAAGTCGCGGTGTATGAAGCAGACATGATGACAGGACTATTTACGGGCACGGATCAAGTATATCCAAAGCATGCTTGCTTCATGCGTGCTTCGTGCTTCAACATGTCTGCAGACCAGTTTGTTATGGCCAATGAGCCAGCACAGTCGTATAATAAAGAAACACGCCTCACGCAGTGTGCGCGAACTGAATGCTGTATAACGTATGAGCGGTACGACCGCGGCTTTACTTGCTTGTAAACAGGGCATTAGGCTATAGACCATTCCAATGAAGAGCCGTCTGCCTGGTTCATCTTGTTCAACGCTATGCTCCCTTTTTCAGATGGTCGATCGCGATTCCCGCACTGGGGTAAAAATTTTTAAATGTTACGAAAAATAATATGTGGCATTCATTTTTTTAAAAATGCGGTTTTGTCGTGGTGCGTACCTTATGGATGCCGCCCGTGGCTTTCGGTCAGTGGAGCACAGCGAGGGTTACGGAAGCAAGGGGTTTCGGGCAACGGAACTCTGCTGCACCCACCTAGCACTAAAATGTTTAACTAAAATGGTCCGAGCCGCCAAGTCGTCAAGCTAGCGTTCAGCGTCCGAGTTCGAACACTGCGTCGAGACAAATGCAGCTATCTTTCCGTGCTACCCACTAATCATTCCAACCAGAGCTCGGTGCTTTGACGTCCCCCGCGCTATTATGTCCTCCTCTTTCTCAGTTACTACCCGCACAGTATTGAACTCGCGCGCCTCGGCCTCCAGAATCGTGGTCCAAGCGTAACGAAGGGCCTGCCTCTAATTAATGGGAACGCGCTCTCGCGACGCCTTTGTAGAACTTGATAGGACGGGATATGCTTTTATTGTTTTTGTTATTGACATTACCTGGCAGGCGAGTGCGCCCTACTTTATGATTATTTCGAACTCCCATTTCCACGTTTCAGTTCCATAAAAAATTCGAAACATTTGGTATAGATTTTAATAAACGGTGTTTTAAAATATCGCCACTGTGTTTTCGAGGCTCGTCGCACTGAGGGTATGGAATGAGTGTTCTTCGAATTCGCGAATAACATGCATTGCCCTTGAACGAGTTGAGCCAATGTGATTCAATTTTGTTTCATACGTAAAAAGTGTAGGAAAAACATTTTTTTTTCTTTTAGGAAACAAGAAACGTTTTTTTTTTTTTAATCTTCGGGTTTTAGCAAACTGTATAAAACCGAAGCTTGAGACTTTATGAAATCGTGTCTAATAAATCGGGAATACATAAATCTAGTTTTTTGTGATCAATAAAGTTGAAAGCAGCAATATGGTAAATTTTTAAGCGTTTACACATTTTAATAAAGTATTGTTCTTGGCAATCCGTAGATAAAATAAATCGGGTAAGTAAAAACATCCAGATTGTACCGTGTCTCGAGTCGCCACGATCACCATTGATCCAGTTCTTCGTTTTGACTGTCTCTCGGACACTTTCCCATGCCTTTGAGTTGGGGTTTGAATTGGTCCATAATATAAAGCCTAAATGCAAATATATTAAAAATTGCAAAAAAATAAATAAATATGAACAGCTGGAGGAACGCTACCGTTCTGGTTGCCATTCCTCGAAAATGTACCGAGTGCCTGTTCTAGTTCCACCGATGCAAGATGGAACGGCGGCTTTCATCCGTTTCTCCTAAAAAAACGCCTTTCAGTAACGTCGTTCTCTGGATTTCCGTTCCCTACAACACCGCTTGCGATTCAAATGACTTGAAATGTCCCTTAGGGGATGCTAGGAAAACCGGCACACATATATACCTTCGCATGAAAGCTGCCACGAACGCTTCTTTTTCTCACTCAATTCCAGGTTGCACGTTTTCAAATCAATGTCTTCTTTAGTTTTTAGAGCGCAGCACTTAGGCGGCCGTTTCCGGTTTGAGCGGCGTCAACCTCGGCGTCGGCGTAACCGCGCGTTGCATCATTGCACGTTTCCCATAATGATGTCACACATGACGTCACGTGTGAACTCACGAGTGACGTCACCGTGCGTTGCAGCATGGATAAATTTAGCCGAAAATTTTCCTCTCTAAATATAGAGGAATAACCCGCTATATTTAGCGAGAAACATAAATATTTAGAGGCTTATCCCCGCTAAATATAGCGGGTATTAATCGGAAGAACATTCCCCGCTAAGATTAGTGGTAAAATTTTTCTGGTAAATTTATCGGAAAACATTTCCCGCTAAATTTAGCGGGAAAAATTCCCCACTTGCGAAAAAATGTTCGCGCTAAATTTAGCGAAAAGAATTCCCCGCTAACTTTAGCGGAAAAAAATTCACCGCTAAATTTAGCAGAAAAATTTTCCCAATATTTTTTTTTTCGATAAATATAGCTGGAAATATAGCCAAAATGTTCCGCTAAATGGGAGGGGACCAGGAGATGAGGATTGGAGTGTACGGATGAGGAGGAGGGCATACCCTCCCTTCCGTACCTTCCTCCTCTCCAAGAGCTGCGCTCTAATTCGGCGTTACAGGAAATTGTAAACGTCTTTTATTTTTTTGTTTGACATTGATGGAAAGCGTTGCATATTTTATGTTATAGTGTGCTGGTCACGGTTTCATTTAACTATAGTCTTTGCTTGTTTTAGGTTTTTCGTAATTGTTCGAGCATTGCCGGAGTCTCGCACTCTGACGCTGCGCATTGCCCATACTATGTGGCATTCAATATATGTTGTTTCAATATGTTTACTGTCGAGCCACAACCGAAGGTTGAGGCTTCAGAAAAACTAAATGCCATACAAAGTATTAAACAAAATTGCAGCGGACTTTATCTTCACACCTCTCTATAATGCATGGTAAGCAGTATTTAACTTTCTATCCGGTATATTCAACAGAAAAAAATGAATAGGTGTATAAATCAAGTAACGTCAGTTTACGTTGCGTTCAACTTCCCGCTAAATTTAGAGGGGAAACTGAATTGCTGTAAAGGTCTTGTGGTGTCAGGTTACGTGACATTAATTGAGGTCAAGTGACCTAAACACCAATTTAGTTTTTCTGCTAAGTAAGCTGAAATGACCGTATGAACGGAGGAACGGACGAAAGTTTGGGATGAGGGAGGGAAATGTCCCTTAGTGCATAGGCTCATTTTCGTGGTAGAATTGCCGCGTCTGTGCTTGAGTGACGCAATTGGTTCTAATTGAAATTAATGACCCATTCATCTTCGATATCTTAGTGTAGAATGGTATATATATATCTACAAACTTCACTCGTAAAGAAGAAAACCGAAAACTGAAGTTTGGATATTTTCGAAGACATCGCTCTACGAAATCTCTGTTTCTAGATTTTCAATGCAACCGAGCCACGTTGTGAATTTTTATTGACTTGATAAGTGACGCGTGCAGTCTTGTATTTACGTATTTTCGTGAATTGGTGTACACATATGTTTTTATTTTTTTTGAAAATAGTCCTTTTTTATGCAAATTAAAAGTCACATAACTCAGCGTAGCCTAGTAACTGAACAACTAATTTTGAGGGTTTATTTCGGATGAACCTAACCAAGGATACAAAATACGAGAAGCGCACCTTGAAACGTTTAGTCGTAAGCACTGCCTTCAATTGATTGAATTCGAAATTTCATTCCAGGAGAAATAAGTTTTCTAGTTTTATCAATTTAGTAGCTGGTATGACTATCTTTAATTGTGTGCTAGCGAAACTGGATTGGTCCTTTATAGAGCCCATTTCTTTGCGTTTTTAGTCAAAGTCGTTTAAAATAATTTCACACAGAAGCAACACTTGTAGTGTTGACTATGTACAGGAAAAACGCAATTCAGAGAAAACGAGAGTTATTTTGAAAGTGAATGTTTTCTGACAATTTTCCTCAATACATCTATTGTTACGTCCAACGATTATAATTTTTTTAAAAGCGAACTGAGTGTTTCAAGAATCAAATATAATTTCAGTTGTAGCAAACGACGTACACATGCGCGATCTCTTGCTTGTAAGATAAGCAGTTCTAGGTGATGTTCCCGATGACGATACGAATGTCGCCACTAATCATCATAACAATGTTTTCAATTTCGGCCGTTTTAATACACGTGTGTTGCTGAGCTGTTGTTAGAGACGCTTAACGTGACCTTCCGTGGGGCGAGCATGACTTTGCGAATAATTTTTCCCATATTTTTTAATGCGAAAGCATGAACTGTCCAATGGAATGAGCCGCCGTCATCAGCTTCGAAGCCGCGCCCAACGGCACCTAAACTCCTTTCTCCGAGTGAAGCCGCGACCTGATGGCTCCCAGGTTTGAAGCCGCGCAAAAGGCTTAGCCAAACGGCACCTAGTTTCCCTTCTCCTAATGGAGCGAAGTGAGGCCGAAATCTGATGGATCGCTATTGGGACCCCATTGCCTGGCGCGCGTCATAGTTTCGAGGGACGCGGCTCCGATTGGTCGGCGAGCGTCAGTTTCAAGGAAGACTACCCCATGGCGCTGCGGGCCCGTGCCGGCCACGCGCCGGTAAAACGAAGCGGCGCAACCCCATGGCGCTACGGGCCACGCGCCGCTAAAACGGACACGGTGGCGGGCGCTCGGCGGCTTCTGCTCGTCTCGTCGCCGACGAACATGGCGCCGCCTCAAGCATCCATATCGTCGGCGCCCGCCATCTCGGCAGTGACGCAACCTGCCCGTCCACGCAAGTACAATGGAGACGAACTAAGGGAGCAGGCAAGGACATGCATGTTTCCGCATTCAGAACTCATAAGGAATGCTTAGGTGTACCTCGAGCCTTTTTTTTTTAGAGCTACTACGAGTCGTCACTAGTTTAGTTCTAAATATGCTATAGGAGTATTTGTAACAAGCGTATTAGTGAAAAAATAATAAAAAAGAACAAAATAAGTAGAAGCAGAAAAATAACCATAAAAATTAGAAAGCAGTAAGAAACAAAAAGAAGGAAAGCCGAGGGCCCAATATAGCACGGACACGTGTACACAAAGATACACACACATACTTAAAGATAGGCGAGATGTATGTGGCACTTGAGTTGAATAAATCAGAAGTAGGCTTTTATAAACTACAGTACTGCTCCGCTTTAGGGTGGCGCCAACTTCTTGTTACCCTTTCCCTGATCCTCTCCCACCGCCATTTTTTTCCCACTTCTTATTTCGCTAAACGTACACAGCGTTGAGTTCCTGTAGTCTCGACACACCGGCAACACTGTGAGGCCACTTCCGTTTCCGTTCATAAGAGTTGGAACCTTAGGAGTCTGAGGCTCAGCGGGATGGCGGTTGTCATGTCTGTAGCTCTCTTTACTCGGGTGTTTCATATTTTGAAGTTGCGAACAGGAAGTGTGCGTTGCTTTTATCGAAACGCGAGTTCCCGTGACAAAATGGAACGCCACAGTCACGAGACCGGCATTGAACGCCGAAACCTCGCCGTCAGAACGAGAGCGGTGAGTGCTCCCTAGCCCTAACGAGGATTAGCGGCGCAGTCCCCAGTGCACGACCGGCGAGTGACAAAATAGTCGACGAAGACAGCGGAGGTTGCCATGGTAACGAGGCAGGCAACACTGGTTTGTCGGCAACAGGTATCACAAACGTTGTCGCCACCCTAAACAGCAGAGCGGCGGAAACATGTCAGGCACCCTAGGTTCGACCATTACACTTTCGCTACGTGATCATAAAGAGTAAGAAGCAAAAGCTGCACAGACTGCTCCTGGAATTTGAGACGAAAAAAGTATGTTTTATTCGAGACTTTTTTTTTTTTTGCACGTAAAGAAATATTTTGCAAGTGCATTTCTTTTTGTATTTATTTTCTGATTACAGTCGTATCAAAGATCTATTTAACGAGGTTGCGGTAAAATAGAATTTTTACGTGCATTTGTGTTTGCCATTTTAGTGGCGTAATAAGTGCCACGGAACCTTAAATTAAAATGCAAAGATGTTATTACTTATCAGCAGTTTACATATCATGTATTGTTTGCATCATCTTTCCAGTGCTACAGTAACTCCTTCTTCATTGTATGGATGAACAATATCCCTACAGATTGCAATAAAATGCTCCAATATGCACCTTTTTTGTAGTGTATTTTTCTCTTCTACTCCTGAAATGCCATGTGGCACACCTACATGCAAACATATTACAGTGCGCTCTGTGGGCGTGTAACGCGGAATACACAGGGCGTTTTTTGTTTTTTTTATGGTGAACGGATTTGTTAAAAAAAAGTCTGAAAGCTACGCTTAAGGTGATGTCTACAAGTGAGTCATACGGTCACAGCGACATTGTATAGGATGCTTAGCCATAACGATCAGTCGGTTAATAAGTTAAAATCATGTTTATTAACTTTCTGATTAGTGAAACCACACATATGGTTAAGGTAATAAACTTGCTGAGTGTCACCAGAAACCACTAGATACGCATTTTTTTAAAGACTGAGCGCGTGAGAAGCACAGTAGCTGGCTGAAGTTACCACTCGACTCGTGCAGCCGGAGCAAGGTTACCGTTGCGATAACGTGCCCACGCGATTTTCCCTCTCGTATTATGTTGCCCTTGGCTTGTATACCTGTGTCACGAGGGGCACGCTTTAACGCACTACCACGCTTTCCAAGCGCTCAGTGTATATGTTGCCGCGCCGGGCAGGCAGCGCGGCCGTGGCCTATCGGTTATCGCGCTTGCCTCCCACGCGGAGAGCCAGGGCTCGATTCCGGGAGTTACGCGTCCTTTTATTTATTCTTGCGGCTTAAAGTTCTGGTGAATTCGAGAACTCTGTCGCCTGTTCGAGGTGCGAGATGTTCTGAGTCGCCGAACCTTCTGGAGCCGATTGTTCCAGAAGAAAATGCGATTACATAAGGGGCTCCGCGCGGCGATCTGCAATCAGTTTCGCCCCAGCGTTCGACTCTGCTTT
>JAZHYW010017638.1:0-42264 GCA_037355805.1 Ixodes ricinus | reverse complement strand
TTATTAGAAAACGTTTTTTAACAGTCTCATAAAATGACCATTTTTCATAGATGGTACGTACAGTTGATCTTGCAAATACCATTAAACCTTCTCTCCTGTGAAATGCAGTGCTAGGGTGACCGTATAGATGGCGCCAGCGTGCCAGTGTGTCCTCTCGCCGTAAGAGATCCCAAGAACTCGGTCTTAAGCGAACACAAGTGTGTGAACGGGCTTTAATGCCACAATATTGTTTTTATTGCTAGGTTTAGCCCGGAGAACAAGGCGGCAATCGAGCCGATGGCGTACATCCCTTTCGGTATCGGACCTCGAAGCTGCATTGCAACCCGGTTCGCCGAGATGGAGCTTGCTCTAATCATTGCCAAGACTCTGACCAAGTTCAAGCTGCATATCTGCGACGAACCAGAAAAGGCAGGTTCTTTTTTTAAATATTCGGCAGCTTATTGTTGGCACGCTTTGCCTGCTTATAAAAAATGCATTTCAATTCAATCGATCTTACACCCAGAGCACAATACGGCGTCAAGGAGACAGGGGAAAAGCTGAAAATTGTACCCTGCTTGCTTCTCCGTCAGCGTGGCGAACTCAGTAACCACCATTTAGAGAAATAATCTGCGATTGACAGGGAACCGGTGAAGATTAGGTTAGGAAATGGGAATGCTGGGAACGGTAGAGCGTAAAATGTCACATCTTCAGTGTTGTAGGAGTTAGAAAGAAACGTAGGACGGTTACAAATCTCTGCAATGCGAAACAAGAGCGCAGCTCATGAAGAGGAGGAGGGAGGGTGCGGAGGGGAGGATATGCCCCTCCTCCTTCTCCGAAAACCCTCCCGTCCTCCCATCGTCCTTTCATCCTCTCCTCCTCCTCCTCCTTTGGAGAAAATTTCCCCGCTAAATTTAGCAGGTTAAGTTTTCCCGCTAAATTTAGCAGGTTAGTTGTTTCCGCTAAATTGAGCGGAGAAATTTACGCATTCACCGGCGAGGCCGACGCCGCTCAAAGCGGAAACGGGCGCCTAAGAACTGCGCCCTGAAAATGAAAGACGTTTACAGATCTCTATAATCCGAAACTAATGAGCAGCTCTTGAGGAGGAGGAGGCGGGGAGGGTACGGAGGGGAGGGTACGCCCCTCTTCCTCCTCCGTACCCTCCCCGCCTCCTCTCCTTCTCCTCCCGCCCCTTCCCTCCTCCTCTCCTCCTGCCGCTGAATTCGTTCATGGGTGACGTGACACGAAGTTGTGACGTCATTTTCCCCGCTAAATTAAGCGGGGAAACTGCACTGCTGTTGAGGTCACGTGACGTCAATTTTACCGCAAAGTTTAGCGGCAAATTTTTCCCGCTTAATTTAGCGGAAAAATTTCCCTGCTAAATTTAGCTGGAAAGATTTAGTGCGGAAACGTCCCATAATGCAACGCTCGTGGTTACTCCGACTCCCCTCAACCTTGAACCAGCGCCTAACAGCTGCGCTCTAAAAAGTAACAACATACATTCCTCGCTACTTACAAACAACAGGAACGAGTTACCGACCTGCGTTACCTCAATATAAAAGAAACGTGTTAGCGTTTCCGAACATAATTGTCCTATCATTTTTATGGTTCCATCCAAAATACCCACACAAATAAGTGAAAAGAAAAACTGTAAAATATAAATGGCTTGGTACCTATAAACATTAAAAAAAATGAATTGTAATTTTTTTAGGTTATGGAATGAATAAGTTAACACTAGCGAAACTAAGTTACATGTTACTGGAAATAGGTAACGTAAGTACGTCACCCGTCACCGTTTTGAAAATGTAACGAGTACGTTACAAGGTTACCGGAAAAAAGTTACGCGTTACCGGAAACTCTGTTACTTGTAACGTGTTACTGCAACACTGGTTTGAGGTCAAAGCGCGCCTGATTATTGGCGTTGAGACACGCGGACCGGGAGAGGGGGTTAGGCCAAAGGGAAAGCGGCGAGCTAAAAACACTCCCTCTCCGCACTCCTGCCATCCGTTGAGTACGGACAGCGGCTGCGTAGCAGCGTAGGAACTGCGTGTTAGTTCTAACGCATTTTCATTTCATTGGACGGAATATCTAAGCCAGGGAGATTTTTTTGACAACAGGGTATTAAATGGGCCATCGTCTTTTTCAGAGTACTATCAACTATGTTGCGCCACTGGTTCTTGCAACTTCCCTGGGGGAACCTGGGTGAAGATGGAGAAGATGTGAAAAGATGTCACTGCCCACTTGTAAAACAAAGAAAAGAATTGAATGAAAAAAGATACCTCCAGGGATGAGGAAGTGTCCGAGAAGAAGTCGCAAACAATGAAGAAGAAAAAACGAAACAAATGTGATCGTGGCCCCTCGACAAGAAATGCGACGTGGATATTTTTATTCGTTAATTTTTGTCTCATCTACGAATTATCCGGCAAAATATTTCATTACGCAGGGAGATGTAACGTTAGCGTGTCGACGCCCTCCGATCTTTCAGACGTGATAGGAACAGCGTTCCTTTCGAACCATTGGAACTTGTAACGGGGACTACTTCCAAGATTGAAAGAAAACGAGGAACGAGCTCCTGTTTTGGTGGAAGGTGTACAACACTGGATTTTAGATATGAATGTGAAACAAATCTAAGTTTTTGCAAAGCAACTGAGGCATCGGTGTGCTGCATCAGCAGCCGTTCTCGGACAATATTATTACTTCAAAATATATTGTTGTACTTTTGTAACTGATATAGCAATGCTCTGCTGTGGAAAGCAGAATCATATATAACATCAAATAGAAGATTCGAGCGTGATCAGATTTTTTTTTGAACAGGGTGGTAAATGGTTGGACTGATGCTAACCTACGATTCTGTCGATTTTCATGTTCCTTGTCATGTTACCAGACATTTTACTGTCTTTTACGTTCAATTCGTATCTAAACCCTCACTCCTGTCCCGTATGCAAATTTCATTTACTAGAATCGCACTCTCTAGCTTGGACATTTTCACAGATCTTCCAGTTCTACGCCAGAACTTGGCAAGTCTAGTTGAAAGCTGAAGCTGTAATACATTTGGTGTGAGGTGTGCAACCTATTTGTATTCCTCAGTCCTCTGCTGGGGCGTGCCAGATGCCCTTCTTTGGTGTGGCACATAAACCCTCCCCACTTTGACTTAACCTATTTGTATTCATGCTAATTTGTACGTTTGAAGCTGTGCGTGTGTTGTGTGTGTTGTGTTTCTTATTTTTATCTTGCTTGCGGTGGTTTTGGGTACATTAAATAAACATTATTATTATTATTATTATTATTATTATTATTATTATTATTATTATTATTATTATTATTATTATTATTATATGCAAGCCATTGTAGGCTTTGACGAACCAGGCAACACCTGTATTTTGAGTGGTCAATAAAATATTATTAATATTATCATTATTAATATTATATAGTTACGCTCGCGAGTGCACCCTTCCTATGATGTCTCATTTGGTGGAGTATACATCGAATTTGGTGGTCTACACGTAATTAAATTGCGTTCACCACCTAAGACCAACGTCTAGAATAAATCATTCCACCTACTCCAACTGTTCTGAGAAGGCGATACGCGATACTTCCTGGTCGATAACATTAGGAACTCTGGTAGTATAGTCGCTTCTTCTTTTCCCTATTCGCTCTTCCGAGTTCTTATAGGCCGAGGCCGCAATCTAATTGGCTGCTGAACAATAATACAATGCCTGGGACTCGCCACCCCCTTTGAGTTTCTTAAATTGTCGGCGAGCACAGCAGAAGTGCACCGTTTTGATTGAAATTAAAACCGTGCCTCTTAACGAACTACGCCGATTGGGGAAACATTCTCAATGCTGTGTAAAGCATGCATAATAATATATATTTCTTTGGATCTCAGAAAATAGCCTTTAGGTAAACTGAGAAAACAGGTGGCGTTTAAGACAATTTTATATCTTGTTTTTTTTGTGTTTTTTTTCGATTTTTCTACTCAGTAGCCTTCAGCTCCGATTTTGAGGGATACCGGGGAGGATTAATTTAGACTTCAGCCTTCCAACTTTAAACGTTTTAAACCCAGAAGAGACAATACACGAGCCGTGGAATAACCTAATGCACGGACATGCGCGTCCTTTTAGTTTGAGGCAATTTTCAGTTGAACGGCGCATTAGTTGTGATGTTTTTGCATTGAAAATAAAACTGCCGTGGACAAATGAATGAAGTAATGCCAGCAGAAGATACCGGTTTTGAAGATAACCGGTTATCCGGTTATTCGAATTATCGGATTATTCGAAGTTAGAAAACAGGATAACCGGATTTTCGAATCACCGAATAAGCTTCTCAGTTATTCGGTTCTGTGAATATCTGAATATTCGATTATTCAATATTCAGTATTGGATTCGAGATTGTTCGCTCATTAATATATTCCTCTTATTAGCTTTATGCCTTGAGGGATTCCCAATTGTGTCCTCTTGGTTTGAAATTCAATGGGACTAAAAAGGAGAAAACAATTGTTGCATTCTGGACAGGCTGGTTGTTCTCAGGCCAGTATACTCAAAAGCTTAATCTTAATCTCCGGTGGAAAAATAAATCTTTTACAGCGGCGGCAGCTCTTAAGCCTGGTTCAGACAGTTGCGTTTGAGTGCGTTTGACTTCTTTGCGGCTACGAGAAACCAGGACATCCCTGCTGCGTATATCGCGTGCCAAGATGATTGCTTGAATTGGATTCCATGCTTCATACGAAGCACAAATGTGCCGGTGACTCGCTTGCTGTTCTCGACGCAACGCAGTCAAACGAAGTCAAACGCACGTGTCGGAACCGGCCTCTAGAGGCCCGTCTCCCGGTTTCGAAACGGCGCGAGCGTAAACAAAAATAAAGCTTCCAAGCTAAGTTAGACGGGAAATTGAATTTATGTGACCGGACATCACGGGACCAACGAATTCAGGTTCCCAACTAAATCTAAATGAAAGCTCCACGTGAAGTGACCTATGCATCAATTCAGCTTCCTCGCTAAATTCAGCAGGAAAATTGACATCACGGTACCCTGTACAAATTCAGTTTTCCCGCTAAACATCGCGGAAAAATTATCGCCACGTGACCTGACGTCATGGGATATACAGAATATTAGAGTCCCCGCTAAATTTGGCGGAAAAATTGACGTCCTGTGACCTTTGCACTAAGTTTGTATCCCCGTTAAATTTGGTGGCTTCTTGAAAAAAAATGAAATAGAAATAGATTCTAGTGAATTTTTACTCTATGAACCCGAGTACCCAAACCTTTTCCTGCGCAACTATTGTTAAACGCGAGAAAACGCGAAAGACAGTCGCTGTACGTGACGTCATCGACGGATCTTTTGGCTGCCAAAGGCTATAGGGAGGCGGGGCTTCAGCCCTATATTGAAATTGCAGTTATGGCTCTCCGGCGCGTCGCATTGAAACATAATTGTGATATCTGTTATTCTAACGACCAAATGAACACACTTCAAGTGTTTTTTTCTCAAATGCAGAACCGCCCCATCTTCCCTTTAAACGGTAGCTGCCTCTCGAAGTTTTCATTCGTTATGTTTGCCCGCATCTTATAGAGCAATGGTTCTCAAATGGGGTCCGCAGACCCTTTGGGGTCCGCGAAGGCATTCTAGGGGTTTGTCAAGCCCAGCCTTATCAGTCAAGCCCGGCAATTAATGTTGTCTTTTCTTAGTCTGAGAAGAAACGTTTCAATTTTCGGGTGAGTTTCCTCGTGTATATGTCAATAAGAGATGCCTACTTCACACCAGTTCTTAGTTATATCCATTTATTAAATCACTATCATAATGAACCTATACTTTCCCTTCCTCTCACCATGAACGGGGTCCTCCGTCATCGCCGCCGATCCACAAGGGGTCCGCGAAACATCAGTGGCTGAGAACAACTGTTACAGAGAATACATCTTCGGCAACGCAGAAGAGTCGTTCTTTTCTCTCTCTTTTGTTCTCTCTGCTTCTAAAGTTCCAAACTGGCAATGTGATCGATGCCTTCGCATTTTGGCAGCCTCCGGGTTCAGATTTGCTCTGTACACGATTTTAGAAAGGTTTAACAAACGCACTTTATTGTGTTCGCTGGGTGAAGGAGCTGTAGAGTTCAACTGACGTGTTCGCCGATAAACATTGCTATGCGGCAAAGCTGTTCTTTTTTTTTCTCGGGTGGCCTATCTGTTTTTGTCGCGAAAGACGCATAGTCAGGTTAAAATTAAAACGAGGTTGTTTAACGCTGTTGCAGACGTTACTCCTCAAAAGTAACGAAATACCCTTACTCTTTACTTTGCCTTAAAAAAAAAGAAAACTAAGCACATTACTGGTTTTTTTTCGTAAATTAGCAAATACGTTACTCGTTACTTTAAGAAGTAGCTAGGTAGAAGTCACTCGTTACTAGTAACGCGTTACATGCTTTCATAACCCATAACAGAAAAGTCGCACATGACAAAAATCCCGAACATCCACCTCCTGACGGTCTGCACGCCAACACTTGGGAATTCTATGCGGAACAGGCAGCAGCCAGCCGAGAAACCGACAGCAAATACTCACGCAGGCCTAATACCACGCGAGAAAAGGCCGCATTATGCAGTCGGTCTGGGCCTCGCTTACTACACTGGTCTCCTGAATTGCGACAATGTCCGAGGAATATGCTCGGTGAACAGTCGGTAGAGCTGCTGCTGCCACCGTCTGGCCGCGAGTCCGCGAACTTTGAACGTGGCCACGCGCGGGGCGTTTTCAAAGGAAACCATCGAAAAGGGAGTCTCAGACATCGTACGCTGAGCTCACCCTTCGCTCTACCTGGGAATAGACCTAGAGCGGGTGCAGCCATCGCGTCGTCCCTTCTTGCCCGACGCCAGCAACCAGGGGCTTTCGGACTGCTGGAACGATTGGTCGATTCCCTGCTCTGGGTCGCCGAACCGACGTTGGACCGTCTCAGTCTTGAAGTCTATTGCAGTACCATTTCCGACTCCCAGTGCGGCAGTCGCCAGTGTCGTCGAACTGGCCGTCTTCGCATTGGGCTCATTTACAGCACTGGGGCTTTCTGACGTCAATTCTACGGCGGAGACCTGGCTTTCTGACATCATTAATAGTGCGCGTTGCTGCGAACCAGACAGCTGAGGGTCTTGCGAAAAAATCTCCGTGGTTGGAGTCGCCGCCGCCTCGGCCTCTTCCTCGCCCATTACGAGGTTTGTGTCCTGGCTGTCGGAGGTTTTGGTTGGAGACAGCTCGAACGTACGACCGTACGTAATCCGAGGTGTCATGCTCGAAGGCTCGACACTCTTCGCATATCGGCGCCCTGCAGTTGCGCCGTATGAGCCTTGTGCGCCGACAGCGGAGGCACACCGGTGCGAGTCCGGGGACAACAACCGGCAGCGTGCCTCCGTAAAGGCGGAGCTGATGCGTCAAGGACTTTGGTGTTACGTCTTCACGGAGCACCATGCGTACGATGACGGTCGTGGAATCCAGGTACGCCAGGCCCTCGTTCCTCCACTCCCCTCGAATGACTCCCTTGATCTCCCCGTATGGCTTGAAGGTCCGTCGAAGGGCGTCTGTTGATAAATCTAATGCCACCCAGTGGAATTTTACCTTCAGCTCTCGCTTTTCGCGGGATCAAAGACTAGGCACGGTCGCGCCTACACCAGCAGAGTCACCGCTTGTAGAAGCTTCTCTTAGGCTGAGGTGGTGTGCAGCTTCAGCAGCCATAGGTGCCCCATTTGAAAGGCGCCTAATCCTGCCACGTCTACCCGAACTCCCACTTGGTTCAGAGGCCCGACGAAGCCTTCAGCGCTGAACGGCCGCCCCCGGGAATCAGCATGCAGCACGATTCTGCAGTTCATGGCTTCTACAGGTAACGGAGCGCCAAGTCCCATGTCTTGGCGCTCCGTTACCTTTACAACAATTCAGTTTCCCTGCCAAATATAGCGGGTAAAGTGTCGTCAGGGGACATCACTGACGACACGTGACCTAAACATTCCGGGGAAATCGGCAACACGTGACCTATACGGGAAATCAGTTTCTCCGCTACGTTTCGCGGGGAAACTCGCGTATTGTGGCCAAAATATAAATTCAGTTTTCGCACTAAATTTAGCGGGAAATTGATGTCACGTGGCCTACACTGTACACCAATTCACTTACCTGCTGAATTCAGCAAGAACGTTCACATCTTGTGATTTAGACACCAATCCAGTCTTGCCGCTACATTTCGCGTGGAAAATCGACGTCACGTGACCTCACGTGACCTATACTACCATTCAATTTCCCCGTTAAATCTCGCGGAAACCTTACGGTAACTTCGCCATTCAGTTCTAATTATTCGAAAGCTCCTTCGGCTGCCATTTTCCAATGAATGTTTTAAAAAATAACTTCAAACATTTGTATAAGATAACAGTTAGTACCGAAACTCTGGCATCTGGCGCGGACCACTAGCGCTGTATTTGGACGGAGAATAAGCTATTAACAATGCATAAGTTACGATTCCATCGCTTATACTTTGCAGAATTGTAGTTTTACATTATTTATTCTGAACATTCCTCGATTCCATATATGTTTGGGCTGTGGAATAACGTCGACGAACTTACGCGCAAGTTTGCGTACAACACTTTTATTTAAGATATTAACCATCTTTCTTTCTCTTAATGTGTGATCGTTTTCATTCCTTATTTGATACGCAGTTTTGCTTTTTGTTTTTGGTTCATTTTGTTCTAGGATTGTTCACCGCTACCATGAGCTCTTTTGACCCTCGTCGTGCAATGATCTCGAATGAGGTCGTTGTCTGTACAAATTTTTATATAAAATACAGAAACTGGGTTTGTCGTTTCAGTTCACGGACGTTTTCAAGTGGAATTCTTCGTGTCGAGTACCCTTCGTCTAGCCATTTTTTAGGCCCCATGTACGTTTCTATAGCGTTTCCTGCCAGATAAATAAAATTATAACAAATACATCCCTCCGGGTTCGACTTGTATGTTTTCATAAAGTTTACTGCGTGAAAAAAAAAAGAAAAACAGGGAGAACTTTAAAAAAAGTGTTTCTTCATTGCAAAAAAAAAAAAAGAAGAAATATCTAGCAAAGAATGTATTGAACCATGGTTAAAAGCGCTAAAAGACGTACCCAAGATAGAAAACAAACACGGGCGCTACTCATCTGTATTGGAAAAGAAGATGGAAGTACATATATATATATCTGATACACTTATCGTCACCCAGGCTACACATGCGCGAGATACAAGAGCATAAACCCGTTTTCATATATTTATCGAAAAAACGAATCTCAGCATTATACAATGCTATTGACGTGTCGCTGACGCACTGGGGTGTTCTCTTCTTGATAAAATATGCCTCCTGCAGTTCGCGTGCTCTCTGAATTCTGCTTCTACCGTATAACGCTGAGATTCGTTTTTTCGATAAATATATGTAAACGGGTTTATGCTCTTGTATCTCGCGCATCTGTAGCCTGGGTGACGATAAGTGTATCATATATATATATATATATATATATATATATATATATATATATATATATATATATATATATATATATGTGTACTTCCATCTTCTTTTCCAATACAGTTGTGAGTAGCGCCCGTGTTTGTCTTCTATCTTGTGTACGTCTTTTTAGCGCTTTTAACCATGGTTCAATACAGTCAACACCAACTAGCCCAACAACAAGTTCTTTTACTAGCAAAGAATGCATACTTTTAAAATTCTAATATAGTGCTGAAATATTTTACTTGTTTAAACCCCCCTTACCACCGGAAATGTAGCTGAAACGGCCCCAGAGGAAAACCAAGGACAGACACGTGGAAAGGATGCGTACCTGTGAGTATGTACGTGCAGGCCAATGCCATTGGGTAGGCGCCCTGTTTTTGAGAACCCGCCCTTTTGCGCGTGCGGCAAAAAGCGGCATAAAAAAAAAACTAACAAAAAAGCCTTGACACTGTTAGCTCACGAGCGGCGTGGCATCTGAACTCGAGTCTAAAGCGCTGGTGCGCCCCGGCTTGGCACGGTTTTGTTTCAGTTTCAAGTACGCCGGCCCAGATCATCTGCTGCAGGTCATCTGGAGCAGTGTCATTTGCAGCAAAGGCATCTGCAGCAAGCAATGGCATAATTCCCGCAAACGGGCGCATTTTCACTGTCCACCGAGCAAACACACTACTCCCTGCTTGCCAGCCGGCCCTGGGTTGTGTGTGTGCATGCTTATACAGCCTAGAACTCGGTCTGCCTCAACGGGGAACGAGTCTCCCAGCTGTAGATGAGAAATCTAGCCAGTGCGGTACAACCGCAAGCCTGGATTATTTAACGTGCGTCACGCAGTAGTGATACAGGACCGCACGCCGGTACGATGCTCGTCAAGATCAAAATGGGCAGGGGTGCTCCGAGCTGGTGTGCACTAGCCCACTCGGCCACAAATCACCCCCGCAGGCCCAAGCTGCCCAAACAAGCAGCAGGCCCGATGAAGAAAAGAAAAAAAAAAACCTGGACACATGACTGAGTGGCTAGAAAACAAAGCGTTCGCTAGGCCTCTCCTACCCGTTCGACACTCAAAACACCAGCTAGATTCTGCTGGCCCATTGAGACGCTGTGTCCTAACTACGGCTCCACCAAACTTCGTTTTTGTCCCCAGTGTAGATTATCTTGGTTCCTGAAGTTGATACAAAGAAGTCATTTACTTCCTCTCTCGGGCAGAACGAAGCAAACAAATACTGAAGGGACAAAAGAAAAAGGCGCGCACCTCTTCGCTACACCAGCCCCCGTGCACTTCGCGCTTTTTTTGTGTTTGTTTAAAGTTAACATTTTGAACTCCAGTGTTTGCCTAATGTTGTTTTTCAAGGAGAGTCCAAGTCTTTGTATCAGTGCGCCCCCCCCCCCCCCCGACCTCCCTACCTCTTCGTTGTGGGCGAACAAACACCGAGTTACAATTTTCAAAAAAAAAAAAGCACAAAGAAAATGCGTGGAGCTTTTTGGGGGCGTGAAGAAAGGCTCTGAGTTTCGGAAGAATGTCAGACCTTGTGTCTTGTAAATGCAAGTGACAGGGTAAATCCGTAGAGCTTACCCTTACAGAAAAACAAACATATATATATATATATATATATATATCTAATTAACTTTTTTTGTCAATATTCAAAGCTTATTTAACATTAATGACCTGCGAAACGCCTGTCCGTTTTTAATCACATGCGATCGAAGTCGCATAAAAAATCAAAGCAACACGAACAGCGTTCACCCCCTCAACTCGCAGCCAGAACAAATGGCCAGGTCTTGTGGAGTTGATTATATGCCACCAGTTCTGATCATTGGAACGCGATGAGGTTGGCAGGGCACTGGACACTCTCTGAGTTCCAGACATCGTTACGGTGCGGCTATTGTCGTCATTGCAGTGATTAGAGAGTGGCCACTACCCGATTGCTTCTCGAGCTATCGATTATAACGAGCCAAAAAGTGCCCACGCAATGCTCGGGTCCAATCTATGAGTCGTATTCAAATATCGTCACTGGGCGGTACTGCGACTCCCAAGCTACGTCACCAAGCTTTGCGAAAGAGAGATTGAATGAAAACGCTCGATTTTGTCCTTGAAATTCCACTGTAACAAAGGAAATTATTGGCCAGTGGCGTTGCGTGCCAGTATCCTTGAGCCCCACTAGTGCAAGTAAGCTTTGTGTAAAGTGAAAAAGATTCCAATTGAATATCGTTGCACCGCCCCTTTAACACAAATAGCACTGCACGATGAAATAATATAAAAGTTGCTTATCGTCATTTATCCTGCAAATTTAATATAAAACGCCCGAAAACGGATCGTTCAAACTCTATACCCGGCAGATTGAGCCGCCC
The DNA here is from genome assembly GCA_037355805.1 of Ixodes ricinus. NCBI lineage: Eukaryota > Metazoa > Arthropoda > Arachnida > Ixodida > Ixodidae > Ixodes > Ixodes ricinus. Next base: position 30,470 of record JAZHYW010017638.1, on the reverse strand, counting down.
TTGATTTTGCGTTTTGTCGCAAATCATTATTAACATAGAAAAAGCTGGCCAAGCGTGGAGGTTCGACAAAAAATTAAACAGCAGTTCAGTTTTTGTCATCACACTTTAGTCTTTACCATGATCATGGTCTCCTACGAGGCATACGACCCAGAATGCATGCGAGCTTATGGAAAACGTAAGAAATGGCAGAACCAGCAGGAACAGCCTTCACCAGGGGTCCCGCAGACGAACGCCGATAAGTGAAGTGTATTTTACATATTCTGTGCTTTCGAGCCTTTATCAGCATGATAAAGCTTGTATAATTTTTATGGTACACTATTCCCTACCACAGCGCGCACCCCTTAAACGGTTATTCTTGCGTGCTCATGAATGCAGAAATAAAAGATTGCCAACATAATGATCAGAGATCAATGAAGGGGAAGTGTTCAGACAAGCGCGAGGGCTGTTGAGTGCTCTAATTTATGTAGTGTGCGTGTGGAACGACCATGCATTCAGCTACTGCTTTCTGCTTTTTATTCGTGCAAGTTGGTTCGTTTCACTCATTGCGAAGCACCGAATTATATACATGTTCGTCTGGTTTTCCCTTGCCCACAAGGGATGTTTTCGTGTTACTGCGACCATTTTCGAGTCTTAAATTTCTGTTGCCTGGTGGTGTCGAACTTAGTCCTGGCCCGACTAAGCAAATGGTGAAAGTAATTTCTGCACTAATTGACCTAAGCAGTAATCAATTTTATAACGAAAGCGCGTCAGGCCAAGACTATTGAAAGCATGAGATCATTAAAATTGGGCAAAATACAATCAAATTTAATGTAACCGACATTGATAAAAGGCTGAGTGCTAAGGCATAAAAATGTCAAGTATCGCTAGCTTAGAGAACGTGTTGATAGCTTTAAAGGGAAGGTTAGATTAGCTTTCAAACGGTAACGCCAGTTTACGTGAACGAAGTTTGGTCGAATTTGGAGACATATCACGAAGACACAATTTAATTCTCGACATTCACTTCTAGACCTAGGTTATATCGGAAAGCGAAGTGCGCGATGTGCTTTCTAGCCAAATGAACGTTACCGTTTTCCTGGGGGTATCATCCGGGCACGTAGACTTGGACTTGCTTTCAACGCCAGGAAGTTTCGTCCTCTTTTACTGTAGTTTTATGCCTTTAAAACTAAAAACAGTGTTTTCTATTCTAGAGGAAAACTACGTGGCGGCAACAATTTCGTGACAGACGATTTTTCCTGCCACGCGTCACGCCAGAAAAAATGTTATCAGTATTTGCTAAAGCTTGAAAACAATCTTCTAATTTACGCTACAACAAGGTGTATATTGGTGATAAGTGTTATTTATAAACATCTATCGAAAGGCCCGTGCTGATCGTTAAAAGGTCTGAACCACTGCACAATGGCGGAGCGACCGAGACCGCTGAATGTCGAAATATAAAACTAGATAAAACGCAAGCACACAAACACAGACTAAAACCCTGAGGGCATAGTGCATGCATGCGTTTGTTTGGTTTAGCCGATGATGACATACCCACTAGCTGACAACGCGCGCGGTGACGTTGCGCTTTTGCACTACGTGTTTGCATCGATCTTCTCGTAGCGTTAGTTGTGCTGTATCACTGTGTTGTGCTGCCATTCTATTGTGCAGGAATTCCACAGCTTCCAACAGACAGCAGATCTTTCGAAAGGGGTCGATTGTGCTGCCAATGAAGATGTTTGTGAAGTTAACATGTATGTCTCGTCCAACATGGGTATCATTCGAATTAATACTAGTCATGAGACTGCTGTGTTGGAATTATCATACTAGCACAACCACATACTGACCTCAACATATTCTGTTCCGAAACTTTCAGTTCTACGGTCATCAACATTGGAAGTGTTCTTCAGAGTTGCGATGATTTGTCCTCTGTTACCAATTCTCTACTGGCGGACACTGTCGTTCCTACCGAAAGTTGTTTATCTAGCGTTGTACGTGACAGTGAAATTTTCGATTGCGATACATGTTTTGCTTTTTTTCGTTACGATAAAGTATCTAGACTCGGCGGCGGTGCATTGATCGAAGGGAACGATAGTATTGATTTGTACTTCGTTATAGTTGCCAGAGCTCTTGAATTTATATCTGTAGGTCTACGTTTCAGCAGCCAAAAAGTGTTTTTGTGAGCCTGTTATCATCCATCGAATGCTACAGAAAACACCTTTTTTGCTGAATTTCAAGATACGTTAAATGCCATTACTGTAAAGTTCTCTGCGGTGCTTTATTTCGTTTGGGTGATTTCAACATCTCCGGTATTGAGTCGTCTCCTGAATATGCTGTGATATCTTCCAAATCTTCCGTGTGTTCGAAGATTTTAAATCTTTGTTCCAACTTTTCTTTATCACAGCTTGTCATCAAACCAACTCGCACTACGGTATATTCTGAGAATGTGTTGGACTTTATCCTTTATTGAGTGCCTGATCTCTTCAAGGCTGTACCACACTTCATCCCAACTCACTTCATCCCAGGAGAGTTCATCCCAGACACATCATACGAAAGTTATTTTTTCCCAGGATGTTTCACCCCAAGACAGTTCATCCCATGGACAGTCCATCCCACGACATTTGATGCCAAAATAGTCCATACGACTCAGCCGATTCAAGCGCCACTTACTTCATCCCAGGTCATTTCATCCTAGGACTGTTTATCCCGGGCACTTTATCCCAGAAACGTTCTATACCGAGACGTCTCATCCCAAAAACGCTTCATACCAAGGACATTTCATACCTGGATATTTTATACCACAGAATCTTCTGCCTAGAGGAAGAAGTTATAAAATCGGGTTTTCACGCGTGGAGCCGACATATGCACTTCGTCTTTCTTTAATTACCACCCGTGCAACGTAAGACTGTCCTGCACTTGGCATCGAGCTTCCATCAGTCGAACAGTCCAGTCAGCTCGACTCATTCATTGTCATCGAGTTTGTTTATTGAGCATGGCTACCTTAGTGGCCTCTCGTCAAGGCTCGCCGAAGCTCTGCTTCGAAGGTTACATGCAGCGGCGTAGACTTTCCATTTTCCCGGAGGGGGCAGGCTGAGAAGTTCTCCGGGGGGGGGGGGGGTGCTGCTGCGCGTTACTTTTTCGCCAGAACTGGAGATTGAAGCTAACGAAAGCACGCTGGGATTCCATGCCACATGTATTTTGTCAACAAAGGCAATGTGGGCGTTATTTTGTTTACATGCCACTACTAGAAGCTCGTTACAAGGCACGTAAACAGCGTCTTGGTAAGGATCATGGCCCAAGCCCGGGGGGGGCTCTGCCCCCCCCTCCCCCGGATCTCATTAGGGGGGCACGAGCCCCGATGCCCCCCCCCCCGAAGTCTACGCCTATGGTTACATGTACACCAAGCATATGACCAAGGGCGAGGAGACGTCACAGAGATGCGAGAAATTCCAGGAGGGTTGCCGGGGACGAGCTGTTACTCCAGGTAAGACGTCCACTGTGACACAAAACCACACTTGCCATCTACCGAGTCCAGAAAATGTCGCTGCGGCGCGTTCACAAGACGAGATCAAAACTGCAGCCAAGCGTTCCCACGACACCCATCGGCTTGTTGTGGCCGCCTGCCTACAAGGGGTAAGACCGGCGACTATCGCGAGGCCCCCCCCAGCTGTTATCACTGGAAAGCAAAGTGAACAGAGTTCGATGCGAAGCCCATGGCGCATTTCAAGTTCCCCACCGAAGCGAAGACATAATTGTACCAGAACACCTGTGTAGGAAAAGAAAAGAGTCACTTGAAGCCTTTATCGCAGGGGACACAGTCTGTGTTGACTCGGAAAGAATAATAATTCTCGCCTGTAACACGGACCTGTGCCGCTAAAACACCTGCGAAGCTTTGTTGTGCGACGGCACATTTAAAGTATTACCAGAGATGTTTTACCAGCTTTGGGTTGATCATGGCCTACGCAAAGGCAGGGTGTTTCCCCTTGTTTACTGCCTCTTGCCAAACAAGCGTGAAACGACGTATAAAAGAGCAACGCGCAGGCTGCTTGAGGCTATCGGCGATGCCACTTCATGCCCACGACAGGTGCACACAGTAGTGATAGGACTTCGAAAACGCTGAAGAGAATGATTTTCGGGAATGCATTCCTGACGTCGATGTGCACGGGTGCTTATTACATTTTGCGCAAAGCATCTGGCGCCGAATTCAAGAGCTAGGCGAAGCACACGCGATTCATTGATGACTCCAGCTACAACCTCATCCTGAAGAAATTCATCGCACTGTGCTTCTGCGATGTTTCGACGTCTGCGACAGGTATCGTATGCTCGCAAGACAGCTGCTAGACTTGTTTGGAGGCACGAAACAGCACCAATACTTCCTAGACTACTTTGAGAATACCTGGGTCGGTCGACCTTACAAGGAACCAAGGTTCCCAATATCCATATAAAATTGCAAGCGCGTGACAGAAGTCAGCCTTCCCAGAACCAAAGATAGCGTTGAAAGCTGGCACCGGGTATTTCAAAATTCTGTCGGTGCATCCTATCCTACAGTATCCAAGTTGTTGTGAGGCGCTTCTCTCCGAACAAGTCCGTGTGAACGCGATGGCCATCCAGCTGGACGTGGGTCATGAGCCACTTCAGTACACGAAGAAGGAGTACGAGCAATCCAACAAGTGTCTATGCCGGATCCTGGATGACAATAACAACAGGGACGCAGTCAGCTTTCTAAATGCGTGCTCGCGCTATGTATACTCAGCGATTGTTGAGTGTACTATCCAGAAATGTGCGCTCTGAAGACTCTATTAGCCCGAATTGTGTGTTCTGAAGAGAATATTAGCCCGGATTTTGACCTCTGGAGGTGTGTTAAGGTTTTGCTCTTATGGGTGGGTTATTGTAAAATAAACGTTTTAAATGTTGATACTTCTGGTAAATGTTGTCTTCGAACAATACCTTTCGGCCGGTTTTCCAGTGACATCAATCTTCACTAATGCGGTTTAATGCATATACAGCTTTTATAAGAAGTAAATCTGCCCATTACAGCAGCACTGCAAATTGGGACTGAAGTAAGTGAATGAACGAGATGGGAGAATGCAAAAAGAGAAGAAAGGCTCTAAACGGAATGGGCCGACTTTCGCTGAAGTCCAGTACCGAGTTGTCTGTGGGCACTCCCATGCAAACCCCAAAATGACGGTCATTTAAGTGCTGCAGTCGGTGAAACGCGAAATATTTTACATGAACACGACAACTTCGATGGTGCGCAAAGAATAGTGTAAGATTTCTTTTTGCTCGAGCTGAGCAACTCGTGGGTGCCCCAAAATATTCTGGTATGAAATGCATGGGTATTTCATGCCACTGGCCTGGAACGTCTTGGGATGAAACATCTTGGTATGAAATTACTTTGGTATGAAGTGACCGGGATGAACATTCCTAGGATAACGTATCCGGGGATGAAGTGTGGCAGGGCCGATGAAGTGTGGCAGAGCCACTCCAAAGTATGAAATATCCTGGCATGTAATATACATGGGCTGAAACATCTTGGGATGAAACATCTTTGGTAAAAAGTGGCTGGGACAAAGTGTCCTGGGATGAACTGAGTGGACCCCTTCGTCCCTTCTTAAACATATCTTCCTAGTATAAGTGATCACTGTTTGCGTCATTTCAACTTTAGCTCTTCAAAATCGTGCTTCAATAAAACAATAATGATTTTCTTGATTATAGTACTTCGACGCCGCAAGCAGCGGGATACCGATTTTCCTTTTTTTACTTTATAATTTCTTGGAACGCTCTGGTCAAGTTAACTACACCATGTTCATGGATAAAATAAATTAACTTATTGCATCTTTCATTCTACGCAGATTCATTGTGCTTAGCTCTGCATCAACATGAGTTAACGTAGCTTCAAAACGATCTCCAATAAATACGAAGCGCACCTTTCAAATTGCGAAGTCTACTGACACAGCTGAGCGTTAAAATGCTTACCTAAATGCTGCCTCTTCCTATAAAAAGCAATCCAAGACGCAAACATTTTTGTTTTTACTCGAACCTTTGGCTGCGTTGTGGTCGTTTAGTGTTAGAAAAAGTTACCGTAGTGTTCTGAATTGCAATACCTAGTAAATTATTTTAAAATTTTGCTTTGATGGTACTGCTGTCTCCAACCGCGATTGTGCAATATTTCTTAATGATGTACTTGTGAAACTGTTTTCTGGGAATTTGAGTCTTGTGCCTTCTAGGGAGGTCATGCTTTCTTTTTCACGTGAATCCAGTTGCGTTTCATTTTGATGGAGTTGTGGCACTGATTGTTAATTTCTAAGTTCCTTCGTAAATTGGTATATATAATATTAATACTACATTTATGGAACGTACTGAAATGTAAAGCGGTATTTTTCTTTCTAAGATATTTAAGCAGTCTCCCCTAACCGGCGCCATTCAAGAAGACTGAAAAATGGCCAAAGTAGTTCCCTACCCAAATCAGGTGAATATCCTATCCCAGCAACTATCGAACAATTTCCCTGCTTAGTACTAACGGCGAGGTTCTCGACTCCAACGTGGCTTGGGTACAGATCCGTCAGTGTTTCGCGCGTGCGCGGATATCACCGCTGTCTTCGGGTGTGCTTTCTACGCGCGGATTATTGTCACGGGCAGGCATTTTAGCTCCCCACCAAGCAGTGTTGGTTGCTTTTGCCGCCAAAAGTGGTTGTCTACTGCCAAAGTCCCACCAGCCCATCCTGTCGGTGCCGTCCTTGGTGGTTGTCATGGTACATTGCGTCAACGCTGCTCGGTTTACTGTCACGAGCCGTCTTATCTCAGACAACTAGCGCGAAAAAGTCACGGTCGTCGTCTGCTTGCGAAAGAGTGGGACGTTAAAGTAGCCCAATCAGGGAGCTGGAGTTGCTCTAAGGTTTTTTCACTCTGAAAAAGACCTAACACGCGACTGGGAAAGCGAAGGTGTGCGGAAGTTCTTAGTTTTCACGCCGTGTATATTGTACAAGCCAGTTAATCATAAATGCATTTCAAGGCTTCTTTGGGAAGAATTCGATTTCTTCTTTAGGCTTACAACCGACGATGATTCCAAGGAGTGATAGAGCAAAGGAAGTGTTTTGTTGACAAGCGTTACACCCTTTATCGTGTCATATAAACATTTTGGCCAACGCTCGATTGGCATGGTTCTGCCGCTATAACTTTTAGTGATCTATGAACTTTAACAGTTCCAGGATACGTCGTTCAAACAAATGACAGGGATTCAAACCAGTTGTTTCTTTTTGGAAGCTAGTGGAAAGTTGCACCGGAATCGTGGTCGTGCAATTTCTCTTTGCCGAATTGTATCAAGTCATTCCGTCTTTTCGCAATCATTGTCACTTTCAAGCAAGCTAACTTAGGTCAACGAAAAAATTATATTCACCCGATTATCGACACGCGAAATAGGTTCCATATTGTCGTGGATGCCACTTCGCTGAAGGACATTGTCTTTTGACGAAGTGGTGCCCGACGAAACCAGGGCATCAGCGCACGATGAACGCAACACGATGTAGTTCACATCGTTCGACTCAAGCAATTTAACACTCGATTGGACTTTGGACCTTATGTGTACCAAATGACTGCTTACTTTACCGGTCTTTTTACTTGATTTGTCTTGTTTTGTGTTGCGATATACCTTTTAAAGCGAGGAGTGATGCCGCGCGTGCAGCACGCCAAGCGGGCCCGTGGGCTAACGGTGACGGTGGCTGGAATTGATTGGGTTCAACACCCGCACACGCTTCCATAACCACCATGGTAGTGCGCCGGCTGTTAGCTACGAACCGGAAGTGAATATTTCCCATAGTACTTTGCGGCTGGTTACAAACGCCGGTCACCTATTCTCCGAAAAATAAGGCCAACAAACTTGCAATGACCAACGGCAGACGGGTTCAGAGACGATTAAGTTAGCGATGCTTGTAACACGTCTCGCCATCTCCCGGTTACCGCAGTTAGCAGTTGACGTGCTCCGTCGTCTGCTCAGTGCGCCTATCGGGAGGTGGCGCCACCCGTTAAATTAGTCGCAGACTCGGTCGGCTGGGAACTAGTAATGCAAAACTGTCGAAAGATCGACTGTAGATGCTAGCGATAGTTTTTCCAGAACTATCGATGGTATCGAAAACAAGCGAATGTGGATCATTCATAGTTATATCGGTATTACTACAGACAGTCGATTATCGATAGTGTCGAAAACTATCCAGTGTGGCCTATTGATAGTAATATCGGTACCAGTGACGGCTTGAAGTTGAGCTCCTTGGTTCATTGCTATATATAGTGCCAGCTGAACATGAAGAAAGGATTAGAGAAAGATAGAAAATATACACGAAGAGGTACACCAGCGCTGTGTATGCCTTTTCCAGCTCTCTCTAATCCTCTTTATGTTCAGCTGGCACTATCTTTCTTTCTCTCTCTCTTTCTCTATATATATATATATATATATATATATATATATATATATCATGTACTACTATGGATAGTCGACTATAGATAGTTTCGCATCACTAGTAGATGGACGTTGAGAGTTGGGTCATTATCGATAGTCGAATATCGACAGTTGTCACTTGGTTGACTATAGATAGTATCGAAAGTGAACTTTTTGGAAAAAAAACTATCGAGTGTTATAAAATTGAACGCAGAACCCAAAAATGGGATGATGACGGATATATAAGGGGAGACGACCAGGGTGGACGAGACATGGAAGGGAAAGGTAAACAAAAAAGTTGCATTCTCGTAATATTATCAGGAATGCCGTCTTGCTACTTCGCAGTGCATAAAACGTCTATAGTCCTGGGATTAAAATATCGGGCTTCGTGCCTTAGTACGTCTGCCCGCATTTGCAAAAGCCAAGAAATACATTCCGTTTCCTTTCGTTTTTGTTTTTGTCTTTGAGTAAGGGTAAACACTCGCTGGAGGCATTCAGCATACTAATTTTTCGGAAGTTGATATCACACTTCCATATGTTCTTATTAAAGAATGCACATTAAATAAAGGCTAATAACAAATACAGCTCGCGAAGAAGTGAGAAAATGACGAACAGGCTCGTATATAAGACATTGAATATGCACGGCCGCCGTTTCTGTTTTATATTTAAGTTGAGCTCTAAAAAATGAACATAAAGCTTCTTGCAAAACGAAGTTCGTGCGCCCAATCTCAGGTACGTACATTTTAAATTCGAATTTCGCAAGGCGTGCAAAATGTGCCGGTCCTTACGGCCGCACTCCGTATGTTATCGGTAGTTTTACTGAAGTCAACTATCTATAGTATTATCGATAGTTTTTCACTATCGATAGCTAGATTTGTCTTCCACTATTTAATGTCTAGAGATTGCTATCGATAGTTTTGCAGCAATGCTGTGAACCCATCCGCTGTTGGTCCTCGCAGCACAAGTAGTCGTAAAACGCGCCTCGTGTTCTCCACAGAGTACTAAAACAGGTGAAAAAAGACCCACAGTGTAGAAGAAGAGAACAAAACATGTGGCGTGTGAATTTCTATTCTATGTGATTATATCATTTAGTGAAACTTTTGCTTTTAATTTTATAGAACAAAAGTGTTGTATTATTTGCTTAGCACTTCCTTTGAAAGCAACTCATGCGTTGCTGGCCTTGAACGCTCGCTTGCACTTCCTGCAATTGTGCCACTTGCCGTTTTCGCGCCTAGAGTTTTGCATTGAAGAGAAATGTGTTTCAGCAGCTTAGTAGATTTCCGGCTGACATCTGGCTTTCCACACCTCGTACGTTAGCGCGGAAAAAAAGCCAGAAGATTTTTTTTATATTTTCATTTTAGATTTAGCAGGAAACATTGAAGCAATGTTTGACTCTGCCCTATTGGAAAATCTTGACGACGGAAAGATGATGGAAAAACCTCATGCAAGCGTAACCGTAATATGGGACATCCTATACCAGCGAAAAGGCGGCTCCAACATAGTGGATTAAGGCGGAACGATACAGTCGGTCGGAACCATAGAAGCGTGTCGTATTATGGGACATCCTATACCAGCGTAGTGGATCGTTCGGAACCATGGAGGCAAACGGAACCATACAAACATAACGTAATATGGGACATCCTATACCAGCAATAATGCGATACCAACATGGTGGAGCCATATGGCTTCACCATGGCGGTATCGCCTTTTCACTGTTATACAGGGCGATTTTTTTAAGCTTTACATATTTGTTTAAAAAGGTCGTGAAAGCTACACTTCTGTGGCTTGTGCAGGTTAGTTATACGGCCAGGGCTACGTAGTATAGGGGCCTAATCGTTACGATCAGTCGGATAATTAAATACAATTTGTTAATTAACTTTTCAATTACTGAAAATTAACACATGGTTTCAATTAGAAACTTGATGAGAGTCATCGGAAACCACTAAATCAACTCTTTTTAGAAGGATATAATGCAGAGGTAGCATTTTATACGTTCTGTAAAAACACTTTATCTGGATCCGTTTCGGTTTTTTATCGGAGCGCATCTCTGCGCCCACGGTCCTGTTCCTTAGGGGTTTAGTAGCGCAACACACGTGCGCCTTGCTTCCCTCCATCCTATGAGGGAGGCGAGGAGGTGGCTTCGCACTGCAGCCACTGGTAGCAGCATCGCAGGTGCAAAGATGCGCTCTGATAAGAAACCGAAGTCTGGAAACATGTCCTAATTAATCTTTTTTTCTTTTTTAGAACGCCGTAAAATGCTGCTTCCGTCTTATATATCCACGCAAAGGGTTGATTTAGTGTTTTTTGATAATGCTTAGCAACTTTCTAATTGGAATTATGGGTCTATTTTCACTAATTAAAAATTTAAGGAACATATTATACATAAAGGGAAGCTAGAGTGCTTTTGTATTTGAGGAAACACTTTTAAATCTTCATTTGATCTCCAGAATCTCAAATATCAAAATTATTTGGTAATTTGGTGAACCGAGGCTGCAAAGAATCATTTTTAAAGTATCACTGGAGGCACTCTTTCCCGGAGAGTGACGTCACAAAAGGAGCTTTCGAAATCTCTGCTCACGCATCTTCAGCGCCATTCAAAGCTATGCACGCACACGCTATTTTTAAAAAAGTGGAAAAAAAGACTTCACGATTGCTGCCAGTGCGGGGAATACACCTAGAAAGTTTACGATTGGACGCGCGGCCCTCAAGCGACACATGCATGGCAGCTGAAAAATCCCCTTACGACGTCCCTACTGCTCGGATTTTTTTTGTGTTTTCTCAAGTTTAGTTACATCTTTGGAGAAAACGAACGTGATATTCAGATTGACGGGATAAAACGGCAGTTTGATACTTTAGACCCATGTTACGGATAAAAAAACAGGACGCGTGATGGCCAAAAAAACATGATTTTCGTGTATGGCTCGTCAAATTATGAGGCGCTGGAGAAATGCAGCCTTCTGCGTTAAGTCCTTATTTCGAACTATTTTGTTCGCCTTCCGCCCATTGAAAAGCATGCGGGAAGGGCCTTAGAACGCACCTGGTATCGCTGCGCCGCGGCGTTCTTCCGCAATATAAAGTTCGTCTGCGTTCCTCGCAGTGTTGTACGGAACGGCGTTCCAAGGAACGGCGTTCCTGGAACGCGTTCCTTTTAGGAGGAACGAAGGAACGCAGCCGTTTCATTTTGCATCGGTGGAACTGGAACGGGAACTCGTTACATTTTTACGGGAACGGAAAAAGGAACGGCGTTCCTTTTTTTTCGTCCAGTGGAGTAATTTTTATTTTGTTCCTAAGGACGAAACTCTAAAAAGTATTACAACAATATATTTACTAAGAGCAGGATCGCGATAATGTTTTTGTTACTTATTCTAGGCTTTATGTTGCGGCGTCCTCGCTTGGTAACAGTCGGGTGCAGGCGAGCTACGAGCGCGAAAGGGTCATCTAAAGGGCGGTATCTTTGTGCGCTTGAAACACAGGCGCGCGTTGACCCATGCGGCGAGCCTCCTCTCCTCTCTCTACCGCCTAAACCAGAGGGATCGTGTGTCAGTCAGAAAAGAAACCGCCGCCATAGCATCTCTAGCTGTCGGCGGGGCGCACAATGTGCCTCAAAAAAGGCAATCGCGTTCACGCCGCTCCGCGACGAGAATCTGCGGCGGCACATTACAAGGTGACACGAGCGGTGCGGCTGACGACATTTGGCGGTAAACAACAGTTAGGTTTGGCGGCGAATACAAACCCCAGCACCGCGTGGTGGAGCGCTAAAAGCGTCGGGAACATGCCAGCAAACAAATCTCTCGAGGCAGCATCTCTGGATCGTGTGTTAGCCAGAAAAGAAGACCCCGCCGTTGCATGTCAAGCTGTCGGCAAGGCGCGTATTTCTGAAATGCCTCAAAAAAGGCCAATCGCGTTCACGCCGCAACAGTTAGGTTTGGCTTCCAATACAAACCCCAACACCGCCGCTTTGATTGCTCCGAAAAAGCACTGCTTTTTGCTCGTGTTCCGCCTGATGGAGTGGAAAGCGTTGGGCCGCGTAAAGTCAGCAAGCTAATCTCTCGAGGCGGCATCCCTATGTAGCAGGCGGCATCTATGTGCGCGCGTTTACCCATGGCGCGAACCCTCCCCCCCCCCCTCCCTACCGCGTAATCTAGGGGGAACGTGTGTTAGTCAGCGGTAGCTGTCGGCGAGCGCGCATTTGTGACGTGCCTCAAAAAAGGCCAGTCAGAGATCCCAAATTCGCCCCACGGTTTTACTCCATGAGGACGCAACTATGCGCGCCCGGTAGTTGTGGCGAGGACGCGCATTCTTGGGAGTGCATCAACGGACCTCCTTCTGTCTCCTGTGGCTAATTAAGTGATAACTGACACAATGAGTTCCGACGTCCAAGTCGACTGTCCCTGGCCATGGCTGTCAACAATGTTCAAACCTGTCCAAGACAAGGGCAATGGCAACATAACATACAAATGCTTGACTTGTGCACCGTCAAGCAAGACGATCGGAGCATCCAAGACATCTGGTGCCAACTTAAAGAAACATGTCCAGGTAAGGTTCATTTATTTTTCTTTAATGCTCGGCAACTCTAGGGAGTTCTGCATTCCGTGTCTAGGTTAATGGCTTGTTATTTTGCATTCATGTTACTATCGTTTTCGCCAGTTCTAGATTATCATACGCGTAAGTACGTCTTTAACGTTGTTCTTGCGAAAGGGGTGTTGCCTGGGCTGTGCAGACTTTCCTTTTCCTTTTAAAGCAGCAGGTTCTCATGGATAACGTCAGTTGTTACCGATTCATGTATTTACCACCAGATCTACTCAAATATGGGAGATCCGAAGGGTGGAACAGAACATCCGTGCACGAAAGTTTGCGCGAAATGACGACGAGATTAACATTTTACTAAAATAAGGTAATTCCGTATCGTTTTTTTTTATGGTAACGCTGATGTGTCTGATTGAAACTTGCTGATCCTGAGCGCTATTTAACCTTATTAATAGTTCATTTCACGAAAACCAATACGTCATTAACTTTTTTTTTGTGCGGTGCGTTATATTGGTTGGTGTTCAAAAATAGCCTGTATAAGTAGAGCAGCCATCTTTTAGCATCAGTTTTTACTGTTTTTTCAGAGAGCCCATCTTCACAAGCTCGAGGAATATGAGAGCTTAATGAAAAGAGGGGGCGGAAACGTCTTGGCGAGGAGACATCCTCGGCTAAAGAACCTAAAAAACAGCCTCGCCTGGAGTTCTCCGGAAAGCAACCTGTTTCTCAACAGAAGCTGGACCAACTCGTCACGACGTTTGTTGTGGAGGGTCTGCACGCATTCTCCATTGTCGAAGAAAATGCCTTTAAAGATCTTGTGGAAACTCTTGCTCCAGGCAGGAAAACACTCTCTCGGCGAATGTTGACCGATCGGATTGACGCACGCTTTGAAGACATGAAGCAGAAGCTTTCGCTGGAATTGATCAGCGTGGATCATGTCGCTGTTTCTGCCGACCTTTGGTCAAGCTTTCACAGGTGTGTTTTATTTCATAGTGTATTATCATTATTGGAGTGAGTGTATGACGTATATAATCTGTTTGCCTATTGATCTATTCTTACAGAAGCTTCATTGGCGTTGTTGCCTTGTGGTTGAATCCATGCACTCTTAAGAGAAAAACAGCTGCGCTCGCATTCCGGCGTGTAATCGGTCGCGCGACGTACGACAAGCTGGCAGAGGTATTGTCTTCGGTGTTTGAAGAGTACAACATCCAGGGCAAAGTAACCTCTGTGGTTACAGACAATGGGTCGAACTTCGTGAAGGCATTCAGGTAAATCTTTAAAAACTGATCGCCTGATAATAAAAAGTTATGCTACTCCTTACTTATTTTTATTTTTTTATTATTTTTTACTTATTTTTTTTTATATTTCAGGGTTTTCGGCGAAAATGACATTAGCGAAACACATGACGAAAGTGAGGCGCGACCATCAGAACTCACAGACATTCTCGACGCATCTGACGAATTCGACTGTGTACTGCCTCCGCACGTTAGGTGTGCAGCGCAGACATTGAACTTGGTGGCGACTGTAGATGCCGCTGCTGCTGAGCTTGACGCCCAGTACTCTCGAATCGCGAAATCCGTGTTTAGAAAGTGTGCAGCGCTGTGGAGCAAGCAGGGGCAATCGAACGTCGCAGCTGACTTAATCAAGAGTCATTGTGGTGTGTATCTCCAACGACCGAATACAACAAGATGGAACTCCCTCCACGACGCCATGGAACATCTCCTCAAGCTGCACGAGGAAGGGAAGGGCCTGGACCGGCTTCTCTGCAACCTGAAACTGCAGGTTTTCAATCGGCCAACAGAGTACAAGTTTATGGAAGAATACTGCAATGTAAGTGACGCATCTTTCATCGATCACTGATTTCAGAGGAACGTGTGTGATAGCTAAAGCATATCGCTGGTATTACACTTTATTCTTATTTTGATCACTTATTTTAATATACACAGGCTAACCTACATATGCAGCTATCTTTGGATAGCAGCATGCACTTGCCTGTCTTTAGTACCTCTGAAAATAGACGCCGAGGAACTTCACCTAGATATCAAGGCATCTGCATTAATTGCATCTTCCAACTCGAGTTTCCATCCGAACGCTGATGCACCGCTAGTGTATAACCTGAGCCCCGCGCGCGACAAAGCTAGATGACGTAGCAACTCCAGTGCACATGTCTTGCTATTTTGTTTTTTGTTGCGAGGCATTCTTTTTTTAGATTACGGTGTCAACATTAAACCACAATAGTCATAAAGCATTGCGTTTCATAAACTGCAACATTTATTTATAAATATGTACCTTACATGTCCTAGAACTTCGTAAATACTTCGTGCACCATGTCGTCACTGCATGGGATCATTGAAAAGAAAATGGGAGCACTCCGGAATACTCGATCGTGAACTTGCGGTTTTGGGGCCGAAAAAGACCGCTTTCGAGCCGAAAGTGTATTGTCTAAGTAGTTGGTCTCAATATATTGCATCTTTGCTAATATTGCTATTTTGTTAGTATTTTGTATGTTTTCCTTCAGTTGTGAAATAATGCATCCCTCCACTTTTTATCACGCAAAAGGTCATGAAGCTACTCTCCTGTGCGCTGGACGTCCTTCAGCGACAGGAGCACATGTTCATTGGTTATCTGCTTCCCACCCAGGCCATCCTTGAAAAACGAATAAAGTACGAGGCCATGAAAGGACTTGCATATTGCGGTCCCCTCGCGAATTCGGTTCTCACCGGCATTGAGAAGAGGTAAGCGAAACAGAATATGTGTTTCAAAATGTTGCCCGTCTAATTAATTGTCCGGAATTACAGGTTTGGACACTTGAAAGGAAAAAGAGAGCTGGTGATCTCCAGTTGCTTAATTCCAAGGTTCAAGCTCTCGTGGATTGAAGATGGTTCTATGCGTGACCAAGCGTCCAACTACCTCAAGAAAGAGCTAGCTTCGGTGACCTCAGGTGCCATGCCAGGTGTTGCCGTCTCCTCAACACCAGAAGATTTTTTCTCATTCGGGCAACAGACCCTTCAGCCCGAAGCACAAGACGAACTGTCGCGGTACCTGCTGGTGCCAGTCGAACACCCGCTGTCGCAGATGAAGAGCTTTGAGGGATTGCACCGCCTTTTCCTCAAGTACAACACGGCAGTGCCTTCAAGTGCTTCGGTGGAAAGGTTGTTTAGCGTTGCCAACGAAGTGCTGACGAAAAAGCGTGCTCGTCTTGCGGACAGTAACACCGAAAAGCAACTCTTGTTAAGTTCCAACAAGGGACTTTGTTAGGAAACATGGAAGGTTGTAATAACCTTTAATAAAGAATAATAAAATTGACCCCGCTTCTATTTCCCGGCTAACAGTACACTTGGCTCGTCTGAATCGCCCACCAGAAACATGAATATGGTAAAACGCTGGGATTTTTAAAGATGAAAAAATCAACAAATAGAACCTTGCTTCAGCTCTTCTTTTCTTTTTTTGTCTCCTGGTGTCCTTCCATCACGGCATTCAAATTTGTATTTTGCCATTTGATGGGATAGATTAAAAAAACTTTGTTTGATCTAATTATATATGGTTAATTAGCAAAAATACAAATGTAACGTTTAAGTAACGATACGTTACAATTTTTAAACAGTAACGGGAACGAGTTCCTTTCTCGCAGATGGAACTTGTAACGGGAACGCGTTCTAAAAATCTGAAGGAACGAGGAACGACCTTTCGTTCCTCTTTTTGAGGAACGTGTACAACACTGGTTCTTCGCCGTCACCATGGCAACGAACGCCGAATGACTGGAAGCACGCACGGTACCGCCGCGTGAAGCCAGCAACAGCTGACGCCATTTTACGAACGCCGTCTGCTAGCCAAAGCCGAACGCGGTATGTCAGATGATCAACCGCCTCCGCGGGTGCTCGATCGCCGTCGGCGATCAAGCACCGGCGGAGGCGGTTGATCTGACTGCTGGCTTCACGCGGCGGTACCGTGCGTGCTTCCAGTCATTCGGAGTTCGTTGCCATGTTGACGGCGAGGAACGCAGACGAACTTTAACTTGCGGAAGAACGCCGCGGCGCAGCGATATCAGGTGCGTTCTAAGGCCCTTCCCGCATGCTTTTCAATGAGCGGAAGGCGAACAAAAAGAGTTCGAAATAAGGACTTAACGCAGAAGGCTGCATTTCTCCAGCGCCTCATAATTTGACGAGCCTTACACGAAAATAATGTTTTTTTGGCCATCCAGCGTCCTGTTTTTTTCATCCGTAACATGGGTCTAAAGTATCAAACTGCCAATAAAACTACACTAGAATCAACCTCCATCTAGTTTTCTGAAAGAAGTCTTGCACTTCCCTTTAATAAGCCGACTCATCATTACAATTAGCCCTTTATACCACGCCCCCTGGCCATATAACTCACGTGCACAAACCACGTAAGTGTAGCTTTTACGGCTTTTTTTCAACAAATCTGTAAAGCATTCAAAGCACACCCTATAGCATGTCCCCTAATACGATACAACTGTATGGTTCCTTCCTCACTTGCATCCTTCGGGAGAGATTCGCAGATTTCCAGCGTTCCATTGGAATGCTGGGTGTCAGCGAGTCTCTACATCAGCGATTGGTTTGAAACAAGCATGATGTTTGCACAAAAGCAGCTCTTGTCCGAGGTCCTCGAGGAGCACTAATAGCAGTGGCGAAATGTAGTGACGTGGTAAATTTTGGTAGCAAGTATTTATTTCTAGAAAAATTGCATGCAGCAAAGCTTAACTTTGCTCAAAAGATGATAAATATAAATTATCATCTTGGTCCATGGTCCATACTGAACAAAGGTGTCCCTTGAGCTGTCAGGCCAAACTCCCACTCTTGCCACTCAGGAGTTCCCAACTTGTGCGTAAAGGGTCAGCACAACCCAGATTTGTGCTGCGAGCGCACCTGCGATACAAAAATTGAATAAACATGAGATGAAAAATAAAGGACGTTTACAATACTCTTAAATGCGAACTTAGAGCGCAGATCTTGAGGAGGAGGATGGGAGGGTATGCCCCTCCTCCCCCTCCTCTTCTGCTCCTTCCCATTTAGTGGGAAATTTCCCTAAATTTAGCAGGAAAATTTTCTCACTAAATTTAGCAGGGAAATTGATGTCACGTGACCTCAACACCAATTCAGTTTTCCCACTAAATGTAGCGGGGAAAACGACATCACATGACTTTGTGTCACATCAGCCAGAAACAAACACAGTTTCTCCACTAGATTTAGCTGAAAAATTAATGTCAAATGACCTCTACATTAATTCAATTTCCTGTCAAGTTTAGCGGGGAAGTTATGCCGATGGCGACGCCGCGAAACGGGCACCTAAGAGCTCCGCCCTAAAAAACTAAATGCCTCGCATGAAATAAAGCTGATAATTAAAGATAAGACAAAGAAAAAAGAATCTGAGATACCGCTTTAATATCATTCCTTTTGTCCGTTCTCAAAAATTTTGATTTCAAGAAATATTTATCTCTTTATTCATACCCAGAAACCCCCCCCCCCCCAGTTTCAGCATGAATGCAATAAATCAGTGCAGACTAGACCTTGTAAACCGTAATCCACATGAAAATGAATGTTTGCCACATAGTCTTGCATAAGTCGGTGGCTCAGATCTCTAAATACATTTGTAGTGAGGAACGTTCTTGAATAAAACTTTTGGGCTTTGAATTTGACAGTTTAAACATCCATATGGAACACTGTATGCCACTGATTGTTTTGTGACATATCAGAAATGGCGCAGCACTGTCATCCTTGCATACCTAACAAAAGTTTGAATTTTTTTAGCATGGCATGTGCTATTCTGATACCCATACAGCCCTCTTTCACTAAATGTCGTCTATAGAGCTATTTCTTGGTTCTAAACTCACATGACAGATTCAGTAGCTTGAATTCTCACTCGGCATACAACACTTCTATATATTGATGTAATAGTGAAAGACAAGATGTATGGACTTGAGTACAGCTCGACAAGCACAGATGTAAAGAAAAGTACTGCCGAAAACTCAAATGTCAAAATAAAAATTATTAGGTAGAATGCGAATACAATTATGGATATGGTAATGAATACAATTAGCACGTTCAATAAGAAGAATATGTGTTAGACGCACACTCAAAGAAACCTGTTGCATTTATATTCATGCAAATTACTTCGGAGAACCAAGCGCTGCAGTCTCGGGTGGGAGTTCGATGAATGATCCTACCAAAAATGAGTGTAGGCGGAAAAAGCAGTTTGATCTGCGACAATGAGCATTACATAAGATGGCATGTCATTATTACTGTTACAGTGCCGACTGTTTCAAACTGTCTGTCGCGTCATTCGTTGAGTTCCCTCCGTACATTACAAGGTTTGGCTCTCTCGCATGCTTTGCGAGGAAATTGATGAACTGGAAATATCTTGCGTAGTTCTAGAAAAACTATTTACAGAATCTTATCTCAGCATCACAAAGAATATAAAAAGTTTCTAGAGACAAGGTTAGTGCAGGAGTTGAATAAAAGAAATACTTAGTTCTGCGAAACCATCTTGCCGAAGTAAACGCATAAAGTTCCCCTAAGTAGAGCTAGTCATTACGGACGATTGTGCCCATTGCATACCATAAAAATTGTATTTGCGACCTACAATATTTACAGGCTCAACCAACTCCGAATAAGTGGAACACTTGACATTAAAGATTGGTCTCACCATGACTGTCTGCAAACATCCACATAATAATTTCCATGAACCTATGTATTTCAAAAAACTATTTGGTGCGAGCTGTTTAAAACACCATACCCCTTTTAACACTAATAGAAAGCATGTCGTGGGCCACAACTTAAGCAGTTTTCACTTCATTATGAAGGGCAATTACACATCTGTGAACCATGAATATAGGCCTGCACTGAATTGTTTTCTTAAGCTGAACGTGCTATGCTCTGTTCACTATATAAATCTTTGCAGAGCTGACAATGTGCAAGTTCCTGTTTTTTTATATTTCACATCTCCCGACTGCTGGGCGCGATAGGTACATAAGACTGATGACACCAACGTAACACAATGATTATTTTAAGAATTTGTTCGGGTATAGCACGAGCGAAGCCATCTGCGAAAAGTTATTTTCTGTGACACCGTCAAACTTACATCCGCGGGCTTTTAGGTTCACATGTTAATCATGTCTGCAGACTCCTTTTTGTAATTGAAACTCCATCCAACCCAAGATTTGAATATGTCTTTTGCATTTTAGGCTTAGTAGTGCTTTTGCTGTTTCACTTAAAGAATAGGTAAGAATGCTTATTTCGAGTAGCATACCTAACACCTGGTGGCACGACGACTCCCCTGTCGTGACGCTAATCAAAAGTCACAGGCAGGGAGATACTGCGATGCTCTTGTTGCTGGGATTACCTCCCCCATGGTCCTGGCCAGACCACAGAAGAAGATTGAGTCCAAGCTTGTGGCCACTTGGATCTCCAGATCTTGAGGCACCCAAGTAGCTGAAAATAAAAACAAATCACACTCAAGTACTTGGCAGAGCTACATTACAATGGCTAGCATATTCTTTCATGATCAGCACATAGATCCTTTTATTTTTATACTTTGTACTTGTACCTATTAAAAAACTGCTCCTTCACTGCCACAGCCATAGACACCCCCGAGGACAAGGCCATGTAGGCCTTGAAATGATGGGTACCTAATTAAGGCAAATGATTAAATGCGTTCGTTTAACTCTCTTTCGCCCCAACCTCAGAGATTTCTGTCGAATATTCACATTCAACTGTAAAGACTATAAAAAAACTACTACTGCAATGCAGAGCCGTATATTGGGAGAGTTTGGCAAGTGGGTGTGGCGACGAAGGCGCCAGAGAGGAGGAAAGGGAGGAGAGCGCCAAAGAAGCGAGAGAGAAAGAAGGCAGCAAAGAGGAGACGACCGCCATTTTGATGCAACGCTGTCGGCGCGGAGCACTGTTGAGGCTATGCGTCGTCTGCTACAAGCTTATTTCTTTTTCGCCTGAATAAAAATTTGCGTTCAAACATGGAGAAACTTCATTCTTTAGCTTTTTAAGCCACCGAAGAATAACACTATATCATTTTATTGCCAGAGCCTGCCAAATAAAAGGAAAGAACCGCAATTTGGATATCGATCCCTCACCGGCAAATGAATGAAAATGGCGGCCTTCCCCGCGCAGCTGGGAGCAGCCGAGAGTTCACGCGCATGCGCTCACGCCTTTCGCTCTGTGCCGCGGGCTGATTGGCTCACTCGGGAGGGGGACACTACGGTAGCGAAATCATAGACTGGCCAAACCTTCCCAATAAATGGCTCTGCTGCAATGGAAAGATTTTCCTACCCTCATGCTCAACAAGTCTCGACTGGGGATACAACTCCAGTTCATACACTTACTGAGCATGAGGGTAGACTGTACCAGCAGAGGGCAGGTGTCTGGATAGAAAGAGTTTAGTTGGCGCACCAAGAGGCTAACCGATAAAAATAGGTACTACTCTGAGAAAAATGACAAAAAAGCGCGGATCTCGACTTGGCACTAACAGCGGCACACAGTATCTATTTTACTGACTAAAGGGTATTCAATCAATCATTATTTTCAGCTAACTAATCAAACTAAATATTCGTCCCGGCTTGCGTTTTAGGAAAATCTCTAAATGTACAAGAACTATTAAGACAACGGCTTAAAAAAAAGCAATGGCAAAACCAACAATCGAATTTGCCTGCTCTCCAGTAACACGACATCTATGGAAGGCAGACCTGCAGAATGAGCAAGCAGTCTAAAACACAGAGTATGTCCTATGTATAATTTTTTTTCGTGCTGCAAAGCAAGCGCTGGAAGGAGGTTTCACAACATTAACCAAATTTCTTGCGATCAGTCGAGAAAAAGTTAGAGCAGTGAACTTGTCCTTGCCCCCGGCATAACGTTTTAGTATTGCCTGTGGAAACTCAAATAAATATGTAAATAAAAACAAAAAAGACTAACCCTCATAAAAAAATCTGTAACTTTGGCAAAGAAAAGTTATCTTGACACAAATATGTGGGGTACAGTTGTACATCGTCCATTTGTGTGCTTAACCAATTTTGAGGCAAATCGGCGACACTGAAAAGAAAACGCCCGAGTACCATCAAGAGAAAGACAAAAAGGATGCATACCTACACAAGAAAACTTTAGGACGACCACGGGCAGGAAACTCTGGTGATGCTCTTGACGTGACTCCCTGCAATGGGCCTGCGCAGACCACAGAACAAGATCAGGCAGAGCTTGCAGCCATAAGGTGCTTCATACCATGAAGTTCCCGAAGCAGCTGCAATTGGAAGTAAAGTGCATTTCATTTCTCTGCAGAACAGAGAGTTTAATAGCTAGCATGCATTCATAAGGTGATACAGTCATGAACGCACAGACTTTTCAATGCAGCACTATATCACCAAATTGTTAACCGTGCCGGGCAACACTCAAAATTGGAAGCATTATTCCAAACTATCTCAGCTTAAAGTTAACCATGGCAGAAGCTTCAAGCCATCCTTGCAAATTCAGTGCAGAAAGCAAGCTATGTGACCTTCTAGTTGGACGCCATGGTACGTCGAGCTTATAATCATGTGTCACGCCGTTTTTGCTGCAATGGCTTGTAGGGTCAGAGGTGGTCCAGCTTAAAGAGATACAAAGTACAGACGTTTGTGAGTGGAGCCCTGGCCTAGTCTTCAGCTACATTGCGATGTAGGACGTTCCAACCGGGATGTTTGCTGTCTGTAACCATACGATCAGCTTGTGCCCAGCGATTGTTCGAGCTCAGTACATGTGCTCGACAGTGCCGTTATTTGAGAAGCATTTTTATTAATGTTAAACATGACTGACTTACTGAGAGACTGCGTCTCAACGACTAATGACTTGGGATACCTAACTGAATACTGATATATTAACTAAATGCAAAACAATTACCTGGCAGCCATTATAATTTTCAACAGGCTGGGTCGACTCCTCATTAAGTCGAAGGAGCCGATGCGTAATAGGACAATACAAACAAAAATATGCCTTAGAATTCCTTTTGCACCCCCGAAATGATGTGGTTTTGAAGGTAAGCTACACAATGTTCTTGATTTAGAAAGTGCCTCAGCTGTACACATGCATATGCAGTAAGGGCACTCGTCAAGCCTATTCTCCTCAGCTCTGTCCAGGTTAAGCCGAGTTAGAGTATAGAAGTACACGCTCACTGACAGAATGAGAAAGGCAGGGAGAAGTCTCAGTTGTTCTGCCACCAGCCCACCTGCTACCATCGATGACGTTTCAGCGTCTCATGAGCCTCGAGTGAGCACGTCCGTCCAAAGCGGGGTGAAAAGCACAAGCATGTGCTGGAGGACGCCCAGCCATTCTCTTTTTGTCATCGGCTATACTACTATATTTTTAGTACGACATATTTTTAAGTGAGAAAAAGTATTGCAAATATGCAGTCCACCTTTGACCATAATACAAAATTCTGATAAAGATAACAACAGTGTATGCCTATTGCCATCCACCATTTTCCAAACAAGTGCTCCCGCCTATCGGAACATCTACACATGTGGTGCGCAAGTGGGTTCAGGACTGAGAGGCTAGAAAACGAAGCGCTCACAAGGCTTGTCTGGCCCTTCAACCATGCGGGTACATTCGTTGCAAATCCCTGATTTCTAGCCAAATTTTTTTAGAATGAGCAAATCTTGTCCACGCTTGAGGTAGATCACTGATTTGTGATTCCCCCATATTGTGCGAATCCTCCTTCAAACTGCGGTACAACCTGCAATTGAACTCTGTTGTGCTGCGGCACGCGTCCATGCTGCCTGCTTCAGAGGAAAACCACTGCTCGTGTTGAAGACGACATCCCACAACGTACAGGCAACAACGTTTAACGAACTAAAATAAAATTGATATCATTCAATAGACACAGATAGGCTCACAAAGTGTCGACATCATGATTGTTGTTGTTGGTTTTACTCTTGCATACAAACAAAAGTGACCTCCTCTTTTCTCCGATGTACAGTAAAACCCCTTATCTTCATGAGCCCTATTTCTTCTCGAATCGGTCACAGAGGACATAATCACGGCCACTGAATTTCGTAAAATTAAAGGCTGCGAAAATTAAGGACTCGCCAACATTAAGGGGTTTACAGTACTTCCGTGTGTCACATGATGTTAACATTTCAAGGAGGCTGAAGGTATTGGTTTAAGAAAAAATGGCCAATGCAAAAAAAAACGCCCTTCTCCAGGTTAGGCACGCGAGGTTCTTTTGCACTCCCTATAAGGTGGCAGATTTGTTTCGGCAGAGCTTTTGGTAAAACGGAGTCTCAAAACTAGCTATACTTGGCGTCAACTATTTTGTGCTGCATTGTAAAGGCTAGAGTAGCTTCGCAACAGTGCTTCAGCCCAGCACTGTTGCGAGAGCATGTGGTTTAGTGTTGCATCCCATTTGCATGGTCTAGAGAAACTAGCGCTGACAGAGTTGGAGCACTCCGGAATAATAACACGCCGCTGTGCATTTCTTAAGAGTGGATTCGAGCCAGGCACGTAGCCAAGGGGGGGGGGGGGGAGGGAGCTTCGGGCCTCGGACCCCCCCCCCTCGAAACAAAATCCTGGCTACGTGCCTGATTCGAAACAAAGGTAAAAACAATATGTGTACTTACGGCGGCCATACTTGCCATACTTGCCTTTCCAAAGCATGATCACTTGTGCTTCGGTAGCATCGTCCAGTAAGAAGCACCAGCAACACGCCCATGAGACGCCGCCGACTCCTGGATTGAATGACGACCCGCCTCAGGTCTTGGAAGAAGATCCGGAACACTGCTTTATGCCAGATGTTGTATCTGGCGGTGCAGGGGCTAAAAGTAGAAATTAACAAATTTATCTGAAGCGATACATTCTAGCATAAACTCTAGGATAGCAGGACTTTTTAGGTCAGTGATGCGTTTTGATTAAACACAAATGGTTGGAGCCTAAAAATTTAATTTGCGACCTACAATATTTACAGGCTCAACCAACTCTGAATAAGTGGAACACTTGACATTAAAGATTGGTCTCACCATGACTGTCTACAAACATCCACATAATAATTTCCATGAACCTATGTATTTCAAGAAAATACTTGGTGCGAGCTGTTTAGAAAGCCATAACACTTTTTAACACTAATAGAGAGCCTGTAGTGTGCCACAAATTAAGCAGTTTTCACTTCATTATGAAGAGGAATTACACATCTGTGAACCTTCAAACTAGGCCTGCACTGAATTGCTTTCTTAAGTTGAATGTGCTATGCTCTGTTCACTATATAAATCTTTGCAGAGCTGACAATGTGCAAGTTCCTGTTTTTTATACTTCACATCTCCCGACTGCTGGGCGTGATAGGTACATAAGATTGCTGACACCAACGTAACACAATTATTATTTTAAGATATTTGTTTGGGTATAGCAAGAGCGATGCCATCTGCGGGAAGTTATGTGTGTGACACCGTCAAAGCTACATCTGCGGGCTTCACATGGTTCACATGTTAATCATGTCTGAAGACTCCTTTTTGTAATTGGAACTCCATCCAACCCAAGATTTGAATATGCCTTTTGCATTTTAGGCTTAGTAGTGCTTTTGCTGTTTCACTTAAGGAATAGGTAAGAAGAATGCTTATTTCGAGTGGCATACCTAACACCTGGTGGCACGAGGACTCCCTGTCGCGACGCTAATCAAAAGTCACTGGCAGGGAGATGCTGCGATGCTTTTGTTGCTGGGATTACCTCCCCCATGGTCCTGGCCAGACCACAGAAGAAGATTGAGTCCAAGCTTGTGGCCACTAGGATCTCCAGATCTTGAGGCACCCAGGTAGCTGAAAATAAAAACAAATCACACTCAAGTACTTGGCAGAGATACATTACAATGAATAGCATATTCTTGAGTGATCAGCACATAGATCCTTTTATTTTTATACTTTGTACTTGTACTTATAAAAAAACTGCTCCTTCACTGCCACAGCCATAGTCTCCCCTGAGGACAAGGCCATGTAGGCATTGAAATGATGGGTACCTAATTAAGGCAAATGATTAAACGCGTTCGTTTAACCCTTTTTTGCGCCAACCTGAGAGATTTCTGTCGAATATTCACATTCAACTGTAAAGACTATAAAACACTACTACTGCAATGGTAAGATTTTCCTACCCTCATGCTCAACGAGTGTCGAGTGGGGATACAACTCCAGTTCATACACTCACTGAGCATGAGGGTATAGTGTGCCAGCAGAGGGCAGGTGTCTGCATAGAAAGATTTTAGTTGGCGCACCAAGAGGCTAACCAATAAAAATGGGTACTACTCTAAGCAAAATGTCAAAAAAGCGCCGATCTCGACTTGGCACTAACAGTGGCACACAGTGTCTATTTTACTGACTAAAGGGTACTCAATCATTATTTCCAGCTACCTAATCAAACTAAATATTCGTCCCGGCTTGCTTTTTAGGAAAATCTTTAAATTTACAAAAAAACTATTAAGACAACTGCTAAATATAAAAATGGCAAAACCAACAATCGAATTTGCCTGCTCTCCGGTAGCATGACATCTATGGCAGGCAGACCTGCAGAATGAGCAAGCAGTCTAAAAACAGGGTATGTCCTATGTATAATTTTTTTTCGTGCTGCAGAGCAAGTGCTGGAAGGAGGTTTTACGACATTCATTTTTCACAACCCAAGTTCTTGCAATCAGTTGAGAACAAGTTCGAGCAGTGAACTTGTCTTCGCCACTGGCATAACGTTTTAGTGTCGCCCATCGAGACTCAAATAAATTTGTAAATAAAAAGAAGACCAACCTTCATAAAAAAATCTGTAACTTTGGCAAAGAAAAGTTATCTTGACAAAAATATGTGGGGTACAGTTGTACAGCGTCTATTCGTGTGCTTAACCAATTTTGAGGCACATCGGCGACAATGAAAAGAAAACGCCCAAGTACCATTACGGGAAAGACAGAAAAAATGCATACCTACACCAGAAAACTTTAGGACGACCACGGGCAGGAAACTCTGGTGAGGCTCTCGGAGTGACTCCCTTCAATAGCCCTGCGCAGACCACAGAACAAGGTCCGGTCAGAGCTTGCAGCCATAAGGTGCTTCATACCATAAAGTTCCAGAAGCCACTGCAATTGGAAGTAAAGTGCATTTCATTTCTCTGCAGAACGGAGAGTTTAATAGCTAGCATGCATTCATTAGGTGATACTGTCATGAATGCGCCGACTTTTCAATGCAGCACTATATCACCAAATTGTTAACTGTGCCGGGCAACACTAAAAACCGGAAGCATTATTCCAAACTATCTCAGCTTAAAGTTAACCACGGCAGAAGCTTCAAGCCATCCTTGCGAATTCAGTGCAGAAAGCAAGCCATGTGACCTTGTAGTTGGACGCCATGGTACGTCGAGCTTATAATCATGTGTCACGCTGTTTTTGCTGCAATGGCTTGTAGCGTCAAAAGTGGTCCAGCTTAAAGAGATACAAAGTATAGACGTTTGTGAGCGGGGCCCTGGCCAAGTCTTCAGTTACATTGCGAGGTAGGTACTCAGACGTTCAAACCGGGATGTTTGCTGCCTGTAACCACGCGACCAGCTTGTGCCCAGCTATTGTTCGAGTTGAGTATATGACCTCGACAGTGCCGTTATTTGACAAGCAGTTTTACAAATGTTAAAAATGACTGACTCACAAAGAGACTGCGTCTCAACGACTAACGACTTGGGATACCTAAATGAATACTGATATATTAACTAAATGCAAAACAATTATCTGGCAGGCATTATATTTTTCAACAGGCTGGGTCGACTCCTCATTTAGTCGAAGGAGTCGATGCGTAATAGGACAATACAAACAAAAATATTCCTTAGAATTCGTTTTGCACCCCCAAATGATGTGTTTTTGAAGGCAATATACACAAGACACTTGATTTAGAAAGTGCCTCAACTGTACAAATGCATATGCAGTAAGGGCACTCGCCAAGCCTATTCTTCTCAGCTCTGTCCAGGTTAAGCCGAGTTAGAGTATAGAAGTACACGCTCACTGACAGAATGAGAAAGGCAAGGAGAAGTCTCCGTTGTTCCGCCACCAGCCCGCCTGCTACCTTGAATGACGTTTCAGCGTCTTATGAGCCTCGAGTGAGCACGGTGAAGCACGCACGGTGAAGCAACCGAACACCACCCTGGAGGGCTTGCCCGGACACTTCCCCGGGTACAGCCAGACTTGAGACCAGCTGAAAGATAACCGTCCCAGCGAGCAACTCACTAAACAACTTTGGACCCACATCACCCGTAACATCATCCCGCCACCCTCACCCACAAGCTCCATTTCAACATCGTCAGCACCTCTCTGTCATCTGTACACAATCTCATCCCATCGTCATTAGATGCGGCGCCGCAGGCTTTCATGGTATGGGCTCCTTGCCTTTCTGCGGCGCCGCGGTTCTCCTGAACCAAAATAAATATTATTATTATTATTATCCGTTCAAAGTGAGCTGAAAAGTAGAAGCGCGTGCTGGAGGACGCCCAGCCATTCTCTTTTTGTCATTGGCTATACTACATATTTTTAGTATGACATATTTTTAAGTGAGAAAAAGTTTTGCAAATATGCAGTCCACCTTTGACCATAATACAGAATTCTGATAAAGATAACAACAATGTATGCGTATTGCCATCCCCCATTTTCCAAATAAGTGCTCCCGCCTATCGGAACATCTACACATGTGGTGCGTGAGTGGGTTCAGGACTGAGAGGCTAGAAAACAAAGCGCTCACAAGGCTTGTCTGGCCCTTTCAACCATGCAGGTACATTCGACGAAAATCCCTGATTCCTAGCCAAATTTTTTTAGAATGAGCAAATATTGTCCACGCTTGAGGTAGACCACTGAATCGTGATTCCCCCAGAATGTGTGAATCCTTCTTCAAACTCCGGTACAACCTGCAAATGAACTCTGTTGTGCTGCGGCACGCATCCATGCTGCCTGCTTCAGAGGAAAACCACTGTTTGTGTTGAAGACGACATCCCACAACGTACAGGCAACAATGTTTAACGAACTAAAATAAAATTCATATCATTCAATAGACACAGATAGGCTCACAAAGTGATGACACCATGATTGTTGTTGTTGGTTTTACTCTTGCATACGAACAAAAATGACCTCCTCTTTTCTCCGATGTACAGTTAAACCCCTTATCTTCGTGGCCCCTATTTCTTCTCGAAGCGGTCACAGAGGACATAATCACGGCCACTAGATTACGCAAAATTAAAGGCTGCAAAAATTAAGGGCTCGCGAACATTAAGGGGTTCACAGTACTTCCGTGTGTCACATGATGTTAACATTTCAAGGAGGCTGAAGGATTGGTTTAAGAAAAAATTGGCCTATGCAAAAAAAAATGCCCTTCTCCAGGTTAGGCACGCGAGGTTCTTTTGTACTACATATAAGGTGGCAGATTTGTTTCGACAGAGCTTCCACAGTGCTTCAGCCCAGCACTGTTGCGAGAGCATGTGGTTTAGTGTTGCATCTCATTTGCATGGTCCAGAGAAACTAGTGCTGACATGTTGGAGCACTCCGGAATAATAACACGCTGACTATAGAAGCATTTGTAGGGTACAACGCACCCACATATCCATTCTTCTTATCAAAATAAAAGAGATGGCTCGAGGCGCAGCACACGCACGCGCCTCGGAGAGGCGCGTGCGTGTGCTGCGCCTCACAGATTGAGAGATGCGCACATGCAAACCGTGCATTTCTTGAAAGAAGTGGATTCGAGGAAAGGTAAAAACAATATGTGTACTTACGGCGGCCATACTTGCCTTTCTCAAGCATGATCACTTGTCCCCCGGTAGCACCATCCAGTAAGAAGCACCAGCAACACGCCCATGAGACGCCGCCGACTCCTGGATTGAATGACGACCCGCCTCAGGTCTTGGAAGGAGATCCGAAACACTGCTTTAGGCCAGATGTTGTATCTGGCGAGGCAAGGGGCTAAAAATAGAAATTAACAAATTTATCTGAAGCGATACATTCCTATAGCATAAACTCTAGGATAGCAGGACTTTTTAGGTCACTGATGTGTTTTAATTAAACACAGAAATGGTTGGTTTATATGATGAACCAGCAGCCCCCGTTTTGCATAAATGTAATCGACAGGGTGAAAACAATCGCTAGTATGAGTTGGTCAAGAGAACGCTCGCGGTGTACAGAAGCTTCGTTCAATTCACATGCACCTCCTGCACCGGTGCAGAAAAGTGTGGGCGGTGTACTTCATGTAAGCGATTTGGCGAGCGACGAGACGAGCTACAGCGACAAGGACTCGCTGTCGCTCAGTCAGCCGCGCGACGAGACACACCTTATGAAAGCAATTGGTGTTAGCGATCAAGGCGATGAGCGACGTTTTCTAGAAACCCAAACACCGAGCGACGCAAGCAGCGACAGTGAGAAATCTTTGTCGCTCGTCGCCGGCACTCGTAGCTTGTCGCCGTCGCTCGTCTCGTTGATCGCTATATTGCTTACATGCCGTTCAGAAAGGCGCTCTAAGTGCTTAGCATTGCATTGGGACCAGCCTCGCATCCAGCCATAACCAGTTTTTTTT
>JAZHYW010017637.1:0-15629 GCA_037355805.1 Ixodes ricinus | reverse complement strand
AAAAAACCTGCAAGGTCAAGGCACGTAAATATCATGTTTCAGGAAGCCTCTAAGCTGGTCAATGAAAAGTGGTAAAAAGGAAACAAGAAACTGTCAGGGCGACCCGGGCACGACTCTCGCCGCCAGGTACGCCACTATAATTCGCGAAGAGTTTCCGGAAGTCAACTGCAACTCAGGCAAAATGATCCCTTAAAGCCTGCGAAACCAAACAGCTACGGCAAATCGCAAATCCTATATCGGTCCAACATACACCCAAGCCACTCAAAGCGCGTCGAGCATAAATCTCTCGACAGAGGAGATTAAAATAGAAGACATCATCCGCAGAGTGATTCAAGACACAAATAACTCCTAAAATCTTCCGAAACGCTGGGTAAAGCAAGTGATACATGCTGTGAACTTGGATGAAGAACCTCTTTAAGTTTTGGGGTTTTCTAAAACATTGGTGAAGCACGCCCGACCGACAAAAAGGCTGCCATGAAATGATTTCAAACAGACCCGCCGAAAAAGAATCAACTTTCAGGCGCAATAGGATCACCGCGCTATCAAGCATTCTTCCGTGGAACGCTGCTGGGAGACAAGTTGGCAGATATTCAACCTTACTTGAAGCAAAATACCCATGCGACTCTAGCGATCAGCGAAGGCATCATGCCACCTCAAGCACGCCTCCACATTACATATGGGTGGCCAGCGGAGCATGCCCAGACAAAGCTAAAGCGCGCTCAGATATCTTCGTGCACACATCGGAACTATGGACCGCTACGAAGTAACTAACCATGTTTGAAGGGATAGGCTTCACTGGAGCAAGAGCAAAACGTGAGCCGCCAATCACCATGATGTGATGTCCGGATACGTTCATCTAAAAGCCGACTTCAATGCACACAATATGTTTGCTACATGAAGAGAAACAATAAACAATTGCTGGAAATGGCCAATTTTATTTCACACCGTCAGGCATGGGGCTGCCACCGAAACTCAAAGCTATGTGCACGAATGCAAGTGCCTCTCAGTCGTATCCAGCGGCACCTGGACAGCTGACTGCACGGCAAGTCTCCGAATCAAAGACCAAGGCAATATTATTCCCAGCCAAAAAATAAACAACATTCGATGAATCGGTAACTCTCAAAGATAAATACCGAGACAAACTCAGCATCTACACCAACGGACCGCTCGACCTTACCAACGCCCTACTGCCAAATTTACCTATTTCGTGCAGGAAATGAACTTGAGGTTGAAGGAGCAGCTGAATAAAGCGACATAATCTACAGCCGCAGAACTAGCAGCAATCACAGCCTCTTTGGCCAAGATTTCAAAACTACCATCTTAGTTTCGCAGTGACCTACACAGACTCGCGTGCCACTTATCAAGGGGTTAAACGCCGCAGGTCAGAAGATGTAGTGTTAACAATAGCAACCCCTAAAGAGTGCAACCTCTCTGGCTTTGCAAGGATGGAACCTGGCTTTGCAATACGTGCCTGCGCATTCAGGAATACCCGGCAACGAGGAAGCCGATATTTTAGCCAAGGCCACCTATGTGCTTTCACCGCACCATAGTCGGCAACAAACTTTTCTTGGCAATGCAGTGGAAGTTGAGGAGAGCCCGCGCAGGAGCCATTATCCACGGCTCAAATAGGGATAGGGAACGCGTGCCTGTACCCTCCACTGCATTGCCACGAAAGGTTGTCGCCGAGTATAGTCACCCTCAACTTGCCCAAGGACAACATGATAGATTAAGAGCAATACATCAACTAGGATAAAGAGCAGCAGGAGAGAAAGCTGCTGCAACTTTTTCACAAGCTCAGGTAACTTCAAATGTAAAGAGGGAAGCCGCCGTACTCAGCCGACTGTGCACAGGCACAGCCCTGACGCCTGAAATGTGTTTTCTGACCAGCATCACAGAGGCGTCTTCCCCCTTGTGCAAACGCTGGAAAGTACTGAGTGTGACGTAATGCACGTTATTTTGGTGTCAAAAATACGATGAACAGCGCGATGACCTACGAAAGGGAAGATACGAAGCTGGACTCAATTAACGCCAGAACACTGAACAGGCTTCTAAATCCGCAAGGAGCAGCCCATCGCAAGGCCAACATCTACCACGCTTTACTCCACGGTACCTGCACTCAACAGCACTGTCAAAGACGTTGGAAAGAAGTCACCGTATACGTCACCTACAAATCCTGGAGTGGATATCTGTACAAAAAAAATGAAACTTATGGTGAATTCCACTCGGAGATCCGGAGCGCTTTCCGAAATCCGCGAGGGAGGCAACATTCCGCTCTGTGGGACCCGCCTCGAATCGACGAGCGGAAGATGGACTCGCCTGCTCGGAGTGACCCCCCCCCCTCCCGCTCCTCCGTCGGCCGTACAAAATGGCCGCTGCTCAAACTTGACAAGCCCACCAACGCCTCAGCCGACTGATCATTCCAACGACCAGTGACAACTGTCACAGCTTACCTGCAGAAATAACACACGACACAGACCGGGCGTAAATATACGTGCCACGAAGCCCATGTCGCAAATAACGAGAAAGACGTCCGCATTCGGCACCGTCACATACCTTTCGGCCGCCTCGAAGCGATGGGGCACGCACAGTGATTACCATTTGTGGAGTTCAGATTGCTGGTACGACTTTAATAAACAGAGAGATAACAAACCATCACTGGCACGGTCGTTGTCTCATGGGGTATCCACACGAAGGAGAAATCCGTTTCTTTCCTCCGCGGAGCGCGCATCACGTGAGACATACGGCATCCCTTTACGCCTCGCGGCGCCGTTCTCCTCCGTGGCGGAGGCGCGGAAGGCTTCGTTCCATCAGCACGAAAGCTCTGCAGGTGCACTCGACGGAGCCGGGGACGGAGTTTCCCGGGTTGTTGACGTCACGACATCCGTCCGCGGGGTTCTCCTTCGTGTGGATACCCCTTAGTCTGTTCTTGCTGCTTCACTGCACGAGAAAACGCCGGCGGCATGCAGTGTAAAAATGTAAACAATCAGGGGCGGCAAAATGAACTGGCCTAACTTTGCGTCGGCCTCCCCGATTTCTGCCGTTCTTTTTCTCGTTCTTCCCCTCACGATCACATATGTCAGCGCTTCCGATTTGTCACGCACCCGTCCCGACTTTCCATCCATTTTCTACGCGAGGTAGAAGCGCTCGAGCCGTCACAATCCCGCGTAAACAACCAACTCATCCGAGCAGATTCAGCTCGACCGACTCGACTCCGTCACTCTGTCGACGGCGCGGCCGGTCGCCGGTCAGCCCACTGACCTCGTCGCGCATGCGCCACCGCCGAAGGAGAGGAAATGACGTAACGCGCTCTGTCAACTTCCGTGTAGATCTCTGAAATCCCGCAGATCAAGTTACGGCAGAGTTGGAGGCGCTTCACCGAGCGGAAGCTGCTAGAGACCTACGAGCAGGAAGATCGACCAAGTCGAGCCAGATCTGCGAGCGGAATATGCGCGCTCAAAATGGAGCGCTTTTGGAGCACTCGAGATCTGCGAGTGGAATTCGCCATTAGATAAACTACCTAACCATCACCACAAAACACACACCCATGCGTGATGTGTCCGCAAACCCATGAGGCCACCGAACACAAAAGGCAAGAACATAACAGCCACAACAATAACGACTCGCAGTTGGGGCGAGGCATCGTCGAAGGAACACCAATTTTATTCTTTTTGCACTTCAGGTTGGTTACCTTAGAAATTACAAGTGTTATTGAACTCCTGACGCCTGTCATATAAAGGTGTCGTGCTCCGACGACGTACTGCTGTGTATGAAACGTTTGCAGAGCTACCTATTGAAATGTATACATGGGTGATTCCATCTCAACTCAGGCACGGATTTAGGATCAGATTTTTAATTTTGACAAAAAAAAAATGTTTTGGGGTAATTTTTATAATAAAAGAAGACGCAAACGGTAATTTTGTCGGATTTTTTGTTCTCAAGTTATGGTCCGTTGAAGCGGCCAAGGTGGAAACTGACGTTTTCCAGCTTATCGGGGTGCCATATTTCACTCCATCCTTTTTCCCTACTTTTTTGCGCTACATTAATATACCTTTTTGGGAACACTCTAGACATGTGCTTTTTTATGCTAATTAAGTGTCTAGGTCAAAATGTTCTTAATGTTTTTTTTTAATTGTCAAACCGCCTCTCTGCGACGATATTCGACGAAGTTCAGCAAGCTGTGCTGGGTGACCTTAATCAACATATTTTTATGATCTTTATATCGCCGTAAAGCTCCAATTAAGTTCTTTCTTTTGTGTATAATTTAAATATTTTGTGATAAGTATATAATGCGCTACATGTGCCTGAAAAACGAATATTTCGAAAAACTAGCAAGTTTGGAGTCAATTTTATATAAAAAACACTTTTTATTTCTTTTATTTTTTATTTACAGTTAGCTGATATAGTAGTCTATCAGGAACTACCAACAGAAATTGTAATATATTGTTTGTATAGCCACTATTAAGACTCGAATATCGTGCTATGAGCGTTTTGAACGGTACTTCGCACAGGCGCTCTGCTGAGCAGAATTTTGGCGTATGTAAGGTTTTCTATTTATCGTTAGGAGTTACCTCAATACTCCAACCACAAACATTAATAAAATTTGAAGCAGTTTACTTAAAAAATTTGCTTCTAAGTCCGTATCCACAGGTGCGGGCACAGCACTTACTTCCTCCCAATACGGGGGAATGCAGATTGTTAGAGAATTCCTCTGGGGCCTTTTGCTTTCGGCTTTGAGTTTGAAATACCGAACTTGTATGTAATAGTCTATATTTTCTTATGTCAAACAGATATGCAGTGCATATACATATGTACGATTTAGTATCTGACGCTTAGGAAGTACGGTTTATTTTGTGCGCGTACGGACTCTTTCGTAAAATAACGAGCATTTCGTAGCGTGCAAGGCTTCAAACGGGTTAGTCATGTGTTTAGGTTTCATTTCTATTTTCAGTTATTCATGCCGGGTTACTTATACTTTTTCCTGTTGACTTAAGTTTGTCCGGGTGTCTTGACGTTACGTATGTATGTTCTCCGTCAATGCATGGGGCGAAGCTCACACACCTTGCAAATCACGCCAGTGCCAAGTAAAGAAATATTGTTAGCATAAATATTGTTGCTTCACTGACGTTTGCGCTCAGATATTGAGTGTAAGTACCAGCATTGAATAAAAACCTTACATATGTAAAATTCTGCTCAGCTGAGCGTCTATTGCGAAGTCCCGTTCAAAACTCTCACACCACGAGATTTGAGTCCTAATAAGCGGCCATACAAACAATATATTACAATTTCTGTTGGTATGTCCTGACAGACTACTACTATATTATCTAACTGTAAATAAAAGTAAAGAAATAAAAGTTTTTTTTTAGAAAGTTGACTTCAAACTTGCAAGTCTTTCTTTAGAAAAACTTGCCAGTTTAAGTCGATTTTCTAAACAAAAACACCTTTTATTTATTTATTTTTATTTACAGTTAGGTAATATAGTCTGCCAGGAACTACCAAGAGAAATTGTAGTTATGTGTTTGTACGGCCAATATTAGTACTCGAATCTCGTGCTATGGAAGGTTTTGAACGGGACTGCATGGACTTTCAGCTGAGCAAATTTTGACGTATATAGGTTTTTTATTTTATATTAGTATTTACATCAACATCTGAGCGTAAAAGCGAGTGAAGCAACAATATTTACCCTAACTAATATCTATCTACTTGGCACTCGGGTGATTTCCAAGGTGTGTGAGCTTCGCCCTATGTATTGACGGAGAAGAAAAGTAACATCTGGATACTGGACCAACTTAAGTCAAGAGGAAAGTCTAAGTAACCCGGCATGAATCACTGAAAATAGAAATCAAACCTAAGCACATGACTAAACCGTTTGAAGCCAGGTTTCACATGTAGCGATTTTGGCCCTAGAGCGGCGCGATTTCTGCCGTCGCGACGCTTTGGCCAGCCGCAGCGGCTGAGCGGCACGGTTCCACCAGGTTGGAAATTTTTCGTCGCGGCAGAGCGGCAGCTTCCGCGCTGGCCACTCACAGCGCGGCGGGAAATCACGTGACAGGAGGAGAAACGTTGCGGGAAAGCTGGCACATAGGACGGCGGCGTTTTCACGTTCGTGAAGCAGACGACAAGCAGAGAAAGAACGCAAGCGACTGGTTTGCGGTTTTTGTTTTCCGGCGGATCGAGCTTCTTTGCTTCAGCAGTCGCGTCGGAACTGTTCACGAGATTATGGAGGAGAGGGTTTGCTGTCCCCTTCCTCGGAATTTGTTTTCTCAATGAATTACGCGGCTCTTTTTTTACTGCAGCGAACGCAATAGACGCTAAACGGAAGCGGCTTGTGCGAGCGCTAGTGAGAAAAACAAAAGAAGAAGAAGAAGAGCTGAGCGATATTGACGTGTCATTTCCAACACAGATCGTCACACCAAGTAAGACAAAATGTATCGCGCCCAGTTCAATGAACTGCTTATCAGTGACGTGTCCAAGCGTCGGGTTCTTTGAGACGCGCAGCTCAAAGAATTTAGGAACATCTGCTTACTGCAA
The DNA here is from genome assembly GCA_037355805.1 of Ixodes ricinus. NCBI lineage: Eukaryota > Metazoa > Arthropoda > Arachnida > Ixodida > Ixodidae > Ixodes > Ixodes ricinus. The sequence goes on along the minus strand of JAZHYW010017637.1, from coordinate 9,101 downwards.
GCAACATTGGCCATCGCAATGGCAGAAAACGCTCATGTGAAATGAAACCTCGCGATCCGTGCCGCCGCGCCGCTGGCGGCAGCGATTTCGGCGGCGGAATCGCTGCATGTGAAACCCGCTTTACACGCTACGAAATGCTCGTTATTTTACGAGAGTCCGTACGCGGACAAAATAAATCGTACTTCCTAAGCGTCAGATACTAAATCGTAAATATGTATATGCACTGCATATCTGTTTGACATAAGAAAGTATGACAATTACATATCAAGTTCGGCATTTCAAACTCAAAGCCGAAAGCAAAAGGCCCCAGAGGAATTCTCTAACGATCTGCATTCCACCGTATTGGGAGGAGCTAAGCGCTGTGCCCGCACTTGTGGTTACGAACTTCGAAGTACATCTTTTTAAGTACACTGCTCCAAATTTTATTAATGTTTATGGTTGGATATTCAGGTAACCGCTAACGATAAATGGAGAACCTTACATACTCAAAATTCTGCTCAGCAGAGCGCCTGTGCGTAGTCCCGTCCACAACGCTCATAGCACGACATTCGAGTCTTAATAGCGGCCATACAAACAATATATTACAATTTTTGTTTCTAGTTCCTGATAGACTACTATATTAACTAACTGTGAATAAAAAATAAAAAAAATAAAAGCGAGTTTTTTTTTAGAAAATTGACTTCAAACTTGCTAGTTTTTCGAAATGTTCGTTTTTCAGGCACATGTATGCACATTATATGCTTATTGCAAGATATTCAAATTATACTCAAAAGAAAAAAACTTAGTTGGAGCTTTACGGTGATATAAAAACCATAAAAATATGTTGGTTAGGTCACACAACACAGCTTGTTGAAGTTCGTCAAATATCGTCACAGAGAGGCGGTATGACAATTAAAAAAAACATTAAGAACGTCATGACCTAGACACTTAATTGGCATAAAAAATCATATGTCTAGAGTGTTCCCATAAAGGTAAATTGATGTAGCGTAGAACGTAGGGAAAAGGGATGGAGTGAGAAATGGCACCCCTATAAGCTGAAAAAACGTAAGTTTCCAACTTGGCCGCTTCAACGGTCCATTACTTGAGAACAAAAAATCCGACGGAATTACCGTTTGCGTCTTCTTTTATTATAGAAATTTCCCCAAAACATATATTTTTTTTCGTCAAAATTAAAAATTCGACCCTAAATTTGTGTTTGAGTTGAGGTGAAATCACCCACATACTATCTATCCATTTACTACTACGACTATCGGGAAACGTCGAAATGAATCCTGGCCCATTAGACGTAGCCTGGCTGGATAGCGTTCAGGCTATTTTGACAAGAATTGAGCTAAGCGAAAGTGGCATGCTTACTAAAATTAAAACCATTAAGTATGACCTCTAGGAAATCGGCACACGCGAAAAAGAGCTTACAGACAGAATGACTGGCGTTGAGGGAAATAGCGTCAACTAAAATGTCATCAAAGATGCCGGATTATGCAGTGTAGGAACCAGTGGCTTTGAGCAGAGCTGTTCAAGGTTAACGCACGGTCCGAAGATGCTGAAAACAAACTTCGGAGGAAAAATTTTATTCTCTATGGTATACCAGACTCGTCGACAGAAGACTGGAAACAATCTCAAGAGAAAGTAGTTTGGTTTTGTTCTGAAACTCTAAACATTCCGATTGAATCAAGTTTTACTGAGCGGGCATACAGTTTGGGGACGTTCTCAACTGGCAAAGGTCGACCCATAATTTTTGAGTTCGCTCATTTCAAAGATAAAACAGTTCATTTTTTTTGGTACAATTATAAACAAAAAACAACTAAATATGCAGTGCGTGGAGACTTCTCGGAAACAGTTCGTTTCGCGCACAGTCAGCTGTTCCTGTTCGGACAAACGCTAAGAGCCAACACCACCTAGACAGAAGGCCTCCGCACGCGTCATCACAGTCAGATCGATCGAGGCCTGTGATTGGCCACGAGTGCTGCGTCAGTGTTCGGCTGGGGCTCGTGTCCAATCAGCGCGTCGAAGGTTGGGCTCGGACCCAATAGCCGAGTTAGCGCGATCCGACTCTGATGACGTTTCATAGGGAGAGGAGGCCATGCGGAGGCTTTCTGTCTAGGTGGTGTTGTAAGAGCACAGTTTCATATTTTTATCGACCGATTATATGTTAATAACACATGATATTGCTATGATGCAGGGGTAAATATCCATCAAGAAAATGCTGAGATTCCTAAAAAGAAAACTAATAACCCTCCCACTAATGCTACTTGATCAAGGAATAAAAATGTTGTACATGCCATCGCTTTAACAAATATACGCCGCCTCATGCCGAGGCGTGATGACCTTTATAGTTTTATCAACGATAAAAATTCAGACGTGGTCATCCTAACTGAAACGTGGTTAAAACCGGATTTCAATGATAACGAGTTTCTCCGATTTGGATGCTGTTTGATGTTCATCGCCACGATAAGATTACAGAAAGTGGGGTGGGTGTTCTTATCCTAATAAAAAATATATTCTAATCTTTCTTACCTGACGTAAGTTCCCAAATTGAATCAGTATGTGTTTGTGCCACGTAGTCTTCTTCTAAAACGATTTTTGGTGCTTGATACAAAGCGCCATACTTATAACATTTTCAAATGACTTTTATAATATTTTGCTTGAAATTCACAAACGTGTATCAATGAGCGAACGTTTTTTTGTGTGTATTTCTAGAATATAACTTTCCGAACATTGATTGGGAGGACTTGACTACAACTGGCCCTAACGAGTCTAGACAATTTCTTGATATAAGTCTGAACTATAATTTTACCCAGGTTATTGGTCAACCCACCAGAGGCGAAAACATTCTTGACCTTGTGATAACAATCAGTCCCGAACATGTTACAAGTGTTCAATACATTGAAGTCTTCAGCGATCAGAAGCTGTTGCACGTGGAACCGTCTTTCCCACTTCAACTAATAAAACAACCATTAAGCCAATACGCGACTACAAGAGCGCAAAGTATGCAACCATTAGGAATCATTTAGAATATGGTTTTGAGACCTACGTTTGTAATTTATTTTCTAGCTCTATAGAAGAGAACTGGCAATTGTATAAAAAATAATCTAAACAGCCTTGTCAATGCATTTGTACCGTCTGTGTGGATACGTGGTGATGGTAGCACCCCTGGCACAGAAAACGCCTAAAACACTTTGCAACAGAAATAAATGCCTCTTCGCCAGTGCTAAAGGAAAACGCTCAGTACCTAGATGGGTTAGTTATACTGCTTTCCTGATAGAATAAAAATGATCTTCTATTGGCAAAACAAACATTTCTATACAAGGACCTACCTTCAATTCTGCGAGAGAACTCCGAAAAGTTTTGCAAAAATTATATCCCTAGGGACAGCTACAGGTCTATGCAACTAATAAATGAAAATGTAAGTCCTGTATCAAAAGCCGACTGCCCGATTGTAATCAATGAATATTTTACATCTCCTTCTACTGTTGAAGCTGAAACCAATTTTCCTCTTTTAAGTAATTTTGCATTCGCGCCTAAAGGCTCCTATTAAAATATCCCCTGCTGGAATTGTAAAACTTATTGAGAGACGCAAACCTTCTTCCTCGTGTAAGTCAGACAACATCTGCTTCTAAACTCTTGCCAACACAAAAATAATTTAAGTGCGTACCTCTATACTTCGTTTCAGCTTGGGTCCAGACGCAGCCGATGCTACAAGCACGAGCGTGTGGCCCTGAGCAGTGCCTGTATCTGCACGAGCGCGCGTGCTTGGCTGGGACGCCGGAAGCCCGGAGTTCGCGCTTGTAGCATCGGCTGCGTCTGGACCCAAGCTGAAGCGAAGTATAGCTAACATTCATGCAGTCCTGCTCAAATTCACGCCTTCCCGTTGATTGGAAATTTTGCAGAGTTGTTTCAGTTTTCATAGCTGGCAATCATTCCTTAGTATCGAATTATACCCAATATTCCTAACGTGCATAGCATCAAACCTTTTGGAACCTGACCTATTCTAGCGCATGTCGTCACACCTGGAAAATAAGTTTCACCTGTAAACATGAACACGGATCTCGAAACGGGAAACCCTGCAAGACTAAACCTCACAAATTCACCTATGACCTTCATATTAACCGATAAGAGCGTAACCATATTGACGCCGTGTTTCTCGATTTTCAGAGCATTTAGTCGAGTATTTTATAATTGCCTTTTTCTAAACTTTCGTGTCTTCACATTGACACACTGGTTCCGCTTTGGATTCGAGAATTCCATTCTTCCCGCTCACAATTCCCGTTCCTCAACAATCATGAACCTATCGCGGAACTAGCAACATCATGAGGTCCGCAGGGATCGGTGCTTGCACCTTTATTTTTTCATCTTTGGATTCGAGAATTCCATTCTTCCCGCTCACAATTCCCGTTCCTTAACAATCATTAACGTATCGCGGAACTAGCAACATCATGAGTTGCGCAGGGATCGGTGCTTGCACCGTTATTTTTTCATCTTTGGATTCGAGAATTCATTCTTCCCGCTCACAATTCCCGTTCCTTAACTATCATGAACCTATCGCGGAACTAGCAAAATCATGAGTTCCGCAGGGATCGGTGCTTGCACCTTTATTTTTTCATCTTTGGATTCGAGAATTCCATTCTTCCCGCTCACAATTCCCGTTCCTTAACAATCATGAACCTATCGCGGAACTAGCAACATCATGAGTTCCGCAGGGATCGGTGCTTGCACCTTTATTTTTTCATCTTTATTAATGAACTCGCAGTGCCTATCTCATGCACCATTTGACCTTCCATCGATGTCTGCGTAGTTTCTAATAAAAGTGTCAATCAAAAATTCCATCATAATTTACAAAGCAGTTTAAACAGAGTAAACGCATATAGTAACAATTGGCTCGTCTCATTGAATAAATCAAAATGTAAAATTATTTGCTTCCCTCGTAAACGTCCAACGTAATTTCTTTCAAACTCATTTGGAAATCATGCAATTGAAGACATAGAATCCTATAAATACTTTGGTGTAACATTGACAAAAGATCTCACTTGGTTTAAGCAGATTGAAACCATTACAGATAATGCATTCCACATCTTTGATTACATTAGACGGAACGTGAAATCGGCTCGATCATATCTAAAATAATGGCTTTTGAAATTTTCGTATGATCAAATCTCAAATATGCGGCATCAGTCTGGGACCCTCGTGAAATCGATCTTATTAACTCGCTCGAAGCAGCACAAAGCCGAGCAGCAAGATTTACCTTATTTGATTATAACCGCCCTTTCAGTGTATCCGTTCTCAGATACTAAATATACCCTCCCGCCTTTAAAAATTCGTCGTAAAATCACACGCCTTTCAGCTTTTCACAAAATCTGCCATTATCATACCACGCTTCGCGATGCCCTACTAGGCACTCCACTCATATCATCTGCCCGAGTAAGCAAGTTTAGAAACATCGCCCGCTTATTAGTAGCACAAACGCATTTAACCGCGCCTTCTTTCCCCAGGCAATCGTTGACAGGAACAGCCTTTCCAATTCCATTGTATCAATTCAAAATCATTACTTCTTTAAAATTAGTCTAGCTACGTATTTCTGAGATAGCAGTGTGCAGCTTTAAAAGTTCATATACTGATGTATAATGTTTTCTGATATATATATTCTTGCTGGTATGTGTTTTCCCATACTGTTTTTCTTGTTTTCCTACTTTCTTTGTCCACCCGACCCGAATGATTTGTTTACTATTTGCGTAATTTCAACCATGTGCACCCCCCTTTCCTTATGTAATGCCCTTAATAGGGCCTTTTAGGTTACATGAATAAATAAGTGAATTTGTTAAATTAACAATATATGGAGTAACTCTGCGAAGTGAAGAAGCTTGATTTTAGCTTAGGCTCCTAAAGTAGAGTATTCGCGAGCGATTCGATCATGGAAAAAATAACTCTAAATGTTATTAAAATATATATATATATATATATATATATATATATATATAGTTTGAAAGCTACTTGAAAGCTTTTCTGCTAATTCACAATATTCGAATCACACTTTCGTGCCTAAAGATATCATTCCAGACTTTTTGAGGTATAAGATCTGCGCTGCCAGCAAAACTTTACCAGGCTTCAATTCCAGTACATCCTTCGCAAAAAGCACAAGGCTAAAAATACACTAATTCTGTGCGCCGAGAAACTGAGGGAGATGGGGAGAAGAGAGGGGCGTCAGAACGCCCAGCTCTGATTGGATAATTAGTGGGTAGGCCTGGAGCTAGCTGCATTTCTCTCCACTGCACTCCGTCGAACGCGTTAGAACGCGGAACGCTGGAGTTAAGCGTTTGACTCTCTGCATTCGAACGCGTTCGACGAGTGCAGTGGAAACAAACGCAGCTTGCTCTAAGCCTACCCGTTAATTATGGCGCCTGGAGGCCACCTCGGTGGCTCCGAGGCAAAGTGATACGGATCCCCATGTGGCGGGTTCGAATCCCGGCCGAGGTGCCCGCAATGTGACGGAGCTAGGCTTATTGCGGAAAAGGAGCCGTGTAACCGAGCTTACGGCTGCACGTCAAAGAGCTACTCAGGTGGTCCAAATCAATCATCAGTCCTAAGCTGGGTCGTTCCAGATGCCGCCGTCGTTGGTTTGGCACGTAACACCCTCAAATTTGAATTTAACTTTGTTGGTGCCTAGAACGCTTCTCCAAACAGGTGTGTTTACCGCGTTCAAAAATGTGGTCCCTCGATTTCCACCAGATAACGTAAAAGAAGTGTCATACTGTCGCCGGTCGCGACCCTGGCGGTGTCACATCAGCGGCGGTGTGTGTGGCGGACTCCTGTTTTGATGCAGGTCGTTCTCCTCGACAGTCCACGGAAGGTTTGAAAGCCGGGAGTTGAGACCTCTAGAGAAGCCATGATAACAGCGACACTCACGTCTGTCTGCTCGTGCTTTTTGCCGAAACTTTAACGACTAACCACCAGGATCGCATCATTCGACAACACGATACTTCGGCTCTTGTGATGTCAATTGGTGACCCCTTCTGGACCACTTTCAATGCATGGGCGCCCCCGCGCGCTTTCGCCTCCTCCCTTTTCTCAGTTTTGTTTGGGCACACATTTTTATAAATGTATGTTTGCAATATATTTTAAGTAACAATGAAACACAGGGTGCTTATATTTTTTTTAGCTGCACCAAATTGTTCTTTAAGGGGGACAATTTGTATGAATGCGGTTTCCACTGCGTCTTTACATAGCTCGGCGGAAATTAGACGGGAATAGAACCATTCCTATTATCAAAATAGTTAACTAAAATTCGTTAATTGTCTTTTTAATTACTGTAATTAGGATATATATCTATATTTCAAACTTTGAGGGGTCGTATGCGAAGACTGTTCCTTTCTGTTGAATTTGCGTAACCAGCCGGTGTTCCGAGATTTCTGCCCCCGAATTGTCTACTTATTCCGACTTTTTATCCACTCAATCCGGCAAACTCGCGAAAGTGTGCACTATAGACGAACTTTGCTACGTTAGCAGGATAAAAGTACAAAATTCGGGGACGAATATAGCGGAACATGGGCTGGTTACACGAATTCTACAAAATGGAGCAGTCTCGGCATACGATCGTCTTCAAGTTTGTCTTATAAACATATATCATATGTACTATCGCGGACAATATAAGCTGAAACACCGCTCCGGCTGCCGCACGGTACTACCTGCGCCACCTGTCGCCTTGCTCCGCACACACGGCGCACCCTGAGGCCGAGATAAATTTTCACTTGCGCTCACTGCGCCGCTGCGGTCTTCCGGCCGTCTGCTATACTTCGTTTCAGCTTCGGTCCGAGCGCGGCCGATGTTATGAGCCGAAGGGCCAATCAAACAGCGCAAAAAAGCGCAACGTCATGGCGTGCTCTCTGCAGTTGACTGGACCAGCTGGTACTTGCCGTCTCTCTGTGCGTGCTCCTCCGCCGGCTAGTCCTATCAAGCGCAGAGAGCACGCCATGACGTTGCGCTTTTTACACTGTTTGATTGGCCCTTCGGCTCATAACATCGGCCACGCTCGGACCGAGGCTGAAGCGAAGTATAGCGAGACGGCGGGTGCGGTAGCGGACATGTGTGTGGTAGGGCGGCAGGAGGGCCAAGAGGCTACATTTGTCGTCCCTCTTTTGGAACTGATTTACTTCATTCTATCGTGTAGAATCACGAAGAAAAAACTGTCAGGTGAAGAAAAAATGTCGAAGTATCTTAAAAAGCACCTGCGGTTATCGTTTTCTGAAGTTATATAAAAATGTAACAGGCTTTTTTTATTTTTTTTTTAAGAAGTGCATGCACAAAGTAGGACATCATAAAACAAAGGCCAAAATTTGTATTCGGGATTTAGGCCGGCTTCAAGGTATTTACTTTCTTATTTTGATTGAGCAGAGCCGTATAAAAAAAGCAACGGTATTCATTCATGTTATTGAGAAGGTTTTGTAACCTTGATTGGTAAGAAAATGTTCAAAATAATATTTCCCACGAGTTTGTTTCAAACAAAACAAGTGCTGACAAGACACCAGTGTTTTATTTACAAATTCCTAGTCTTAACAAAGTGTGACAAACAGTCATATATCCGCCAGGAGAAGAAGCGTGAAAGTTCATTGAATGAATGCTTGCAGGGGACAGTATCAGACACAAAAGAGTAATAGTCGGCATGGAAGTTCAACTGCACAATACAAGAAGATCGGGATCAAGGATGCACCACTCAAAGGTGTCCGCTGGTAAACGGCGTCAAACAGTGTGTCGCAATCGCAGCGGCAAGCTTTGTTCGAATCGGCAGAAGTCCGGTTCATGGGGTCCTGAGGAGCAGTAAAAATTACGAAAGAAGCGTCCACGGCTCTCATCCTGTCTCGTAAGGAATCATAGAGCGCGGCCAAGACGTCTGGCTCCCCTGGCCCGAAGCATCTCCCATTCACCTCTCACCGCTTCCCACAGTTCGTCGGCAGTGGCGCGGTGGGGGGGACGCCGTGACATGGCTACCTTGATGCGTTCGATGATATTCAGATCGGCTTCTTTTGGGGGCCAAGGCAGCTGCGTCAGGCAGAGCCCTCTTCGAGGAGAAACGAGCGTGACAACGCATTTTCCACTTGGCGCTTTTCTGAAAT
>JAZHYW010017636.1:0-18648 GCA_037355805.1 Ixodes ricinus | reverse complement strand
GTCCACCACCCCCCCCTTCTGCCTCTTCTTCACACGCCATTCTTCTTCTTCTTCACCACACCATTCTTGCTCTTCATGGCTCGTCACCATTCGTAGTTGCTGCTGCTGCTGCTGCATGTAGCCCATTACTGCTGCTTCTTCTTCTTCTTCTTCTTCTACTGCTTCTTCTTCATCTTCTTCAAACATATTGGAACATCAACCATTCTACTGCTTCTTCACCACCACTTCTTCTTCAACACCACGGTAGAGAGAGAAGCACCAACACCATTCTTCTTCTTCTTCAACATCATCAGACGAAGTTCGTATTGACAGTTCTCTCTGTTTAATGAACATGTGTCTATAACTGTTAATGCTGCTTTCAGAGTGCTTGGGAATAATTTCTCGATTGTCATCAATTTTCATCACCCTTTTGTTTGTTGCATTTGTTTAAGTCGCTAGTCCGATCACGCTTAGAGTTTTGCTCGATAGTTCGGAATTCTTTATCGCTTAGTCAATCAACTGCAATCGAAAATGTTCAAAAACGGATGATAAGAATAGTGTACGACCAGCTATATTGGAAGGAGGGTGTCTTTATCACTATGAAACATTGCTTAACCGCTTTTCACTATGTAAACTTGCCATGAGGAGGCAGTTCAGGGATTTTGTTTTTCTTCATAAAGTTGTTCATGGTCATGTCAATTCAATGGTTCTGCTGCAATCTATAGACTTTCATGTTCCGCAAAGGATGAGTCGAACTGTGTCAACGTTTTATCCCTCGTGCATGTCTTCTATATCCCCTTTGTCAAGAATTCAATTGGCCTTCAATAAGGAACATCACCTCGACATTTTCGTTTCCCTTAATGATTTTATCTTGATGGTTCGCAACTGGATGTCTTTCACATAAATATCGCAAGCATTTTTTATTTCCACTTTCGTATATTTGTAATCTATATTTATGTATATTTTTATTGTGATATGTACTTAATGTATTTAATGTTTGATATAGTGTGTTGTGTAAGTTTCCTTTTTGTGCACCACAGGATCAAACTGTAAAGTTGTTTGTGGGCACGTGCAAATAAAGATTTATTATTATTATTATTATTATAGGGGATTACAAGCAAAAAACTGGCCGCCGCCATGTCTCTGTTGGTGCCGCAGAAGCCCGTCGAATTGTCGAGCTTGCAAAAGCTATGATCACGCAGCACGCTGGGAGTGCTTTAAGTCATGAGGCACCGGTCGGGGCGCCGTGCTTGCAATTGTTTATAATTTAAGGTAAATCAAGCCTCGGAATTCTACGTCGCGAAAAGTTCCGCGCGTGGAGGCAACTTCTAAGCTGAAAGATGCAATGTTCTTCTAAGAAAAGCGATTCATTATATGTGTGAGGCCTACATGGACACAGTGCAGTGGCGACAAACACGTGTGTTAATGCAGCCTTTTATTTCGTGACTATAAAAAATTACTAGCAGCTGCTGTTGTAACACGAGCAAGGGCCACGCTGTGACGTACATCGTCTTCCAGCAACGTATGAAGGCAGAAATGATTGTCTGTTGCCCGCGTCTGTGATCTGGTCTGTGTGCACTTTCACACGTGAGTGTGTGTGGCCATAGGAGTCAATGTCTATGCGTGCGTGCGCGTGACCGTGGACAGCATTGTGTGTGTACACGCGTGTGGGCAAGGATATGAGTGTTTGCAGGAGCGTCATATGTTGTGCGTGGGTGTATAAGCGTGTGTCTAAACGTGCATTTCACGTGTTAAGGAACTAGACTCGCTGAAAACGAATTTCTCTCTCTCTTGAAGGTGCAGCTTCGTGCTGATTCAAGAGGTAATTAAATACAAGATTTACATTAAAAAAAACAAAAAAACATCAACATTATGCATGAAGATGGCAAACGTCAGCAAAGTGAAACGTGCACAATTGTCACAACATTCAGCGAAGCCATGATTGTTTGGACTTCCCGTGAAGGTGAACAAAATAATTATTGTTTTCGCCAGAATTCTGCAAACAGAATTCTCCAGTTTACCACCAAGATAGCGATACACAATTACATGCTATTAATCTGGCGGGAGCTCAGCAATAATATATGTGGGCATCTTTATCTGTTGGAGGATTTAATAAAGTAAAACTAAAATGAAATAAAATAAAATAAAATATCTTTGCAACTAGACTGGTATTAAATCATTCAATAATTCGTAACAAATCGGTTAACATCAAACTTTCAAGAGAAAACCGTACTAGTTTTAGCTGCCTTTATCTATACAGGTTCCTAAGGGCGAAGAGCGATAAGAATTGCTTTTTGAAGAGGCTTCGGTACGTTTCTCGTTAGGAGGTTCATTTTCTTATTTTAAAATTTTTATGTAACGTAAATGTGTCGTGCAACGATTTTTTTACAACGATATTACAGCAAGAGTACAGCGATATTAAAGGAATAGCTGTTAGTGGGACACTTCGCGGTTTCGGGCCATACCGCGCTCTATAGCCACACGGAGCTATTTTCAGAACTTCGGCAGAATATTCCACGGGTCGCTGATAACACGATAATAAGCGAGCAAGATAACATGCTACGTCAGTAAAACTGTCACCGCCGTGCAGTCTGGGACTGCAGTGAGATATGTGGCCGTGGTACCCAGAATTAGCAGAACATTTTTTCTCTGGAGATATGCAGATAATATTGTAAAGCACATCCACTTCACGTGAAGATGGAGGACCAACGAGGCTTTTATCTTTACGATAACTTTACGATAACTTCATGACAACTTTACGACAACTATACTTCATATATTCGCTTTGCATATAGATTGCAGTAAGGACACGTACACGACTTCGATTGTTCTAATTGTCTTTATTTAATTCTTAGTGACTAAAGTGATCGTTGCCTAGTGGTCGCTTTTGGGCAATTTCTAAACCCAATTTTTCGAGGCAAACCTCGAGGACAGTTTTTCCGATTGAGCCCAAGTGTCTTTATCAGCATCGCGAAAGCGAAAGAAAAGAAGGTTAGATCGGGGCGTTCTGCCCTCAACCTCGTCACAGCGGACTCTTAGCTGGAGATAAGTCGGTGACCGTAGATGATAACAAAGGATCAAGGACCTCACTCTAATAATGCCAAGGAAGGCTGGAGTCAAGCGGGTTGATCCCTCTTTTTATTTATACTTGTCACGGCCAATCGGAACGAGGGAGCGCCGTTTAAACAAGAGATTTTAGTTAGCACCCATGGACGCATCTTTTTCCAGATCCTAGCACATAACAGCTTCGCTGCAAAACTGCCTTTCAATTTTTGCGATGCAAACCAATAGCCAGAAAGATGGTAGTAATGGCGTGTTCTTGGTTCAATGAACCTTCATTTGAGAGTGCAGTATGTCTTGGCTACTTCCTTATATCTGTTTATTCGGCGCTTTTCGTTTAGCACATGCAACATTTTGTACTGAAGTGACAAACGGAAACACAGCTGCCCACACACGAAGACAGCGAAAATGCACTCTACTTAAAACACCCTCATTGGTTCCAGAACGCTATAATATTTTCGTCTCGTGTGTTACTAGGTTTTTTACAAAACCCCTATGCTCTATGGTGCGCGCTCGCACCTTTGACGTTCATTGAGTCCATCTGCTCTGCTCTGACACCTTACCGGATCCGACGTCAGTCCTCGGTTGTCGCTCTGTTTCACCTAACTGGTTGCGTAAGCGATTAAAAATTTTTTTTTCGTCTTCAAATATTCAACAAATGAATTCTCTCTGTGAGCTCACGACAGTCTTCCATTTCTAGAAGCTGTATCAAGCAGTATCACGTTCTTGAGAACCGATATAGCACACGAAAGTTTTAAGATAGCGTACCCGAACGTTTTGCCTACGCAAAGGAACAGTAGCGTTGCCAGGCTGCTTGCAACGGGCACAAACGGTGTTTTCAATATACGCTCGTCGACGACACTTTGTCTGTGTGTATACTTCAACCATTTAAATCGGCTATCGTAAAAGTCTTCAATGATCCATCAATAACACACAAGTATTCGCCTAAACAAAATATTTTCGATAGAGTATTACTGTTACGACCCCGTCTGCGGAAGCGGCGGTAGCAATGGGAAGAGGTTCGGACGCCCGCTATCGCTCAGGAGAAAGCCCCAGGGACGCGGTTGACAAAGATAAGAACACTGGGTCGAACGGAATAATAAAAATATTTTATACCAAAATATTAATCAGATAAAACATAACACAAGAAAGCTACACAGCACGTTAATCCAATGCCAGATAATACGGCATATTCTAAATCGGAATTTCTACGAGTAGACGGCAAGATTCCAAACTACATTAAGGAGGCTTTACCGCAAAGTGGAGCAGTCCAGCACGACGAGGTGGAGCCGAATTTCGGACTTTGCTTCGTCAGGGGCGATGCTCCAGGTGCGGCAAATGGTGTTGGGAGGACGTCGCACTGGGGTTGTCGGGCAGGGAAGGTCTCGCAGAGCTGGCGCATGGAGATTAGCCGCCCAGGCTGACCGTACTGAGTCCTCCTCGCAGCAGCGGTGCCTGCGGGGCAGTCCGGATGCGAAATGTTTAGCGGCTGGCTGGAGCTGCTTCTCCAAGTCGGCTCCTGGTGACGACACAGCGTTGCGGGGAGTGCGACAGAGGAAGAGCTCGCAGGGTTGACGCGCGGATTAATTGAAAACACTCTTTAATCCACTTTTGTGCACCTGCAGTGTCGTGCTGCCGCGGTTGGTAAAACGGGGAGGGGGTATGGGGACAGGGAAGGAGCCTTCATTTTTATTGAGATGACCCTTCGAAGACATCAGCGCTAGAGTAGTCGGTGGTGTCTCGGGGTGTAGATGTGAGTGCGATGTTTTCACATTTCAAGTCTTGACGCCGGGGGCCGACCGGGGAGCTGCCGGGTCCTGGAGGATGTCGGGCAGCGAGTGCCAGAGCTCCAGGGCCTCCGCTGAGGGTGGTGATTACTTGGGAATAATATGGTACAGGTAACGGCACTACTTGTAATTAATTACTTTGCTTGTAGTTTAGTAATTATTCATTTACTTTAAAAAACGTGAATTGTGATGTGATCCCAATACTTTTTCCAGTAATAAATAACTGCGATCACTCGTTACTATTCTTCCGTCCCGCCAAAGAGAAAGATAGAGTGGAAGAAGGGTGATAAAATGGTTTTCGTGCTTTTAGCACGGTGACCAAACAGAGGGGGGGGGTTCCCTATCGGAGAGGGTGCTAGCGAGGGAAAGGAAAAGAATTCAGAGAAAGCACGAGCACAGTTAGAGCCCGTTTCTGGACTCGTTCGTGCGGTCATTCGTGCTGCGAACATTCGACTGTTTTATGGAAACAACAGGCTTCGACTTCTTGGAAAACAAACGTACTGCTTCGAGCGTACGAAAGAGCAGAAACCTAACGGCCCACAAAACCGTCAGGTTTGGTGGGTGAGGTAGGACCATGGACGCCGTGACCGTAGTGCATATGTCCCCTCCTCCCCCCCTCCCCCCTCTCCTATCCCTCCTTCCCCTCTGCGCCTGGTTCATTAAAAACAAATCAGCGTTGCTTCTTGTTTTGTCTTTTTGTACTCGTCACACAAAACGGTCCCTTGCTTGTGGAAGTTTCTGCCTACACACGCCCACCCCGCAAACACCGAGAAAGCTTTAATTAGACCTCGGCCCTGCTCATTCTTGACAGCAGTGTGAACGCTAAATACTAGTGGACCAATCCAGCTACGTGGCTAGGCCTACTTGTCACTTGACTTCGCACTAGACGATGCGTATGGCAGAAACATGAGGGGAACATGAGAGAAACGTGAATAAAAAACTGGCGAGTGCGGAAATCTTACAACAAGGCTATTTAGAACGAAGGAAGCGTTTGGACGCCGATAACAGGCACAAAAGATCATGTCACGGTGATTAATGCGCACACACGCGCATACCATTTCCAAGCATGATGCATGGGACATATAGTCCTTGTCATTCCATTGACCATTTATAGTGAATTCCCGAAAGTCAGGAATTATCTCTTGACGAAAGCACTTCGGCTTGCATGCCTTGATATGTTGCCTTTGTTCGGTTCTATTTTGGCAAAATTTGATAACGGTTGCTAAGAAAGCATTTAACTCTTGGTATAAAATACAACTTCAAAATGCGGAAGCCGTCACAATCTATAAAGAAATATATTTGCATCAAAAACGTAACGAAGATTTTTGTTGTGCGGACAACAAATCTTGTCGCTGTTCCGCCATAGAGCCAACGATCAATCAATCAATCAATCAATCAACCAATCCAATCAATCAATCAATCAATCAATCAATCAATCAAACGAACAAATAAACTAACTTCACATTACTAGATAAAAGCTTATACCAACAAAATTATAGTTAATGATACTTTTAGTTTTTCCAATCTTTAAACACAGTTCACCTGGGAACATAACGTTAACTGGAGAAAACATAAATATTAAAAGTAGAAAATTTCTTATGATCCAACTAACGACATTGTTGGCAATGACTCATTATTTCAGGGGAAAAGTCTTCTGAATCCGAAAGGCAATATTTTTTCCTTTCTTTCTCGCAGCGTTTGTTTCGAAAAACACGCCACATTTACCTTTCCATTCGGGTAAAGTCCTGTCCCCATACTTGCGTCTTCGATGACCACCGCTAGCGTTATATTCAAGCAGGGTTCCGGATTTATGCAAACCCATATATACTTTGCTTATCGGGGGCGACAATGATATCCATTCCTTTTTCTATTGAGCACATCAAAAGGAAAGGGTACACCTCGGAAAGCAATATAAAAGAAAAAACATATATGAGAGCGAATCAAGTTCATATCTTTTATTCATAGTTATACAACAATATAGAATTGATATCTTAATATGGGTATTGCCAATAGTTTCTAAGAAGGATTTCTACAGTTTTGTGATTGTTTTCCAATCAGTTTTAGATTGTTCCTCGAAAATTACGCGGAAGTCCCTAATTGCAGTTGCGTTTTTCTCCCGCGCTGCTCCACGTTTCCTGGATGTTCTGCGTCCGTCACGTAATAAGACCCCATCAATTGGAATACAATAGTAGGATATCCATACTTACTCAATATTCGAAAATAAACAATTTAAAGAAAGTCGACTAGTGATAGTATGCTATCCAGTTTCACGAAAGTCGACTTTCGATAGTTTTGAGATAGTCGACTGTCAATAGCCCTATCAATAATGTTTTCAATTTCGATAGTTAAATTTGGCTTCCACTATCGATAGTATCAATAGTACCGACAGTGTTGCACCACTATAGTGTATGCGCTTCGTGCGCGCGCGTGATCATTCACGTGCGTTTACGTGTTCGTGCCGTATGTATGTACTTGCGCATGCGAGCGTCTGTGAGCGTGTGTGTGCACGCGTGAGCATGCATGTGTGAGCCCGTATGCGCGTTTGTGAGCGTTCGTTGTGTTCAGCTGTCGTAGTTAAAGCTACTGGATCCTGGGAAAGATGCGAGAAACGCTGTCGTATGATCCCCATTTCGGTTCATGGAATGAGAAGATTTCTCATTGACCTCTACATTCTCGGTGAGCCGATCTAAACTCGCTCGTGACGGGAAGCTTTATAGGGACGTTCCTTGTATACCGAGATTTCTCTATTCACACACCGGAACAAAACAAGCGTGCATCTTCGTACCGCCACCAGATGCGGCGTCGGTGCTTTGAGGCATTGTAAAATATTTTACCTTAAAATACATAATAGGGGCAATAACATTGTGAGATATCTGTGGATATGACACTGATTGATAAGCTGATTGTATACATAGTGCCAAAGGCGCTTATCTTGGCGAGGAACGTTTCCGGTACGATCATGCTCAATAGTGAACTAGCACTCGTTCAGAAAGACCCTTTTCAGACTTCGAAGGTTTGAAGGAACCCAAATTGCGATTGTCAAGGCAACTGAGAACGATCAGCCAATCACCTACTGGGTGGTTTTGTCTTCTGTAGGTTAATTTCTTTTTGTGGCCCACAACCTAGCAGAAAAAAACAATCGCGAAATATTTCCCCGGATCCAGTGACTTTAGTTCTAGTTATTGAGAGAAAGATTAAAGTCGCTGTGCTGGTGTCTGCCGAAAATAATATCTTAACAGAATCATACTATAAAGTACAGCTAATCCTAGCGAATACACGTACTCTGAAGGCTCGTGCCCATATGACTCACATTCAAGCCAAAACAGCCATTGTTCTTAAAGGGAAATCACAATACCTATTCCGTGTAAAGAAACTTGACAGACGCTGAAAACACTTCTTTGTGTTCATAATTTTGTTTAAAGCTGATTCAAATTATTAATGAAAATATCCTCAAACGTATACATGAAAAGCGGCAAAGTCTGTCACGTAAAGCGCAAACAAACGATAGCAAGGTACAACGCAACAATGATTGTTTGCACTGCACCTGGAGGATGAACAATACTATGCTACTGTTTTCGCCGAAAAGGTGAGAACAGAATAATCCACATTGCCATAGAGACAGCGAGATATTCTTATGCAACATTCATTCCTCAGGCAAACTTCGTGCGACATTTCATGTGGCCATACTTATTGGTTAGAGTATAAAATAAGAACAAAGTACACATTTCTCTACCAGACTACTGCATGCACTATTCCAAGCTTTCTAACGAACATGGTCGACATATAAAGCTTAAAAATAAAGGAAACCATTGCATTATATTTATTCCTCACTGCTTATGAGTGTCTAAGTGCGAAATCATATACGAATTGATTTTAAGGATGCAACACTTTCACGTATTACCTGTTGGGAATGTTCACCTTCTTGCTTTTCACAATTTGCATATATGCTGTCAAATTGTTCTACGACGCTGTCGTCTCTTTACACTTTCTAATATCGAACAGGTCATTTCTTACTGAGAGCTCACGACAACCTACATTTTCAACCCAGCTGTCAAGCGGTTTCACGTTACACCTTTCTGACCAACTCATTTGCCACTTTTAGAATATCGTACAAACGCTTTGCAAACACAAATAAATCGCGTAGTTGCACACTGCGCGCTTGCCGCCGAGCCCCAACAGCGTCTTCGAGCTGGATCATAGCGTCAAAGACATTTCTTCGTCGTACGCAAACCGCTTCAGTACGCTATAAGTAACCTCTTGCCACCAAGATTACATCCAGACTGTTCTAGCACCAAAACTCTTTGGTTTCTTTTGCTCTCGTGCGCTCGGACCTGCGTAGGTGCGTCCGTGCGTGCTTGCGTTCACGTAACCCTGCACGTTAATGTGCATGTGCTGCGTTGCATGTGCATATGGTGCGTGCATGTGTGCGTGTGTGTGCTCCCAGATTCTTTATATATATATATATATATTACAATCTGAGTTGACAATGTTATTTCGATTTCATTGCTCTTTAACTGCCTCTAATTTCTTTTTAGGGGTATATAAACATTCACGGGCTGTACAGTCGTTACCTCGATGAAGAGCGGTCCCCGCTCGAAACGTCTTAATAAACTTCGAAGTAGTAGCTCCGACAGTACGCATCTTTGACTTATTAACGTTTCTCGGTCCATTGTCTGCTATATTTATCTAATACCTATATATATATATATATATATATATATATATATATATATATATATACAACACGGGCACTTCACGTCATCGTACGTGGTCTCCGAAGAGGAAATAAACGAACATATGCAGATGAATGAACCGTAATTAATCCAATGAATCAAAGAATTAAAGTTTCAGGAACCCGCAGAAAGCCGAAAAAAGGGCGGAGCCAGGATTTGAACTCTGGGCCTCCCAATGTCCGGTCGGGTGTGCTAACCACTACACCACTCCACCTCGGCTCTCTGGCGTTTCCTATCTGTCTTATTAATGCACAAGAAACGAAATGTATCCAATCGGAGGTGTTCTGGAAACACACGCCGCCGCGTGGAACGCGGTACGACGCTTAGTGTCACGTGGTACGTGCTCGTTTGTGCTCCAGAAATCCTCCCACTGTTTGTCTCGTCCCGTGTACATGTAGTAGTCTTCTTTGTTTATGAGCTTTAGAAACACGGTATCATCATCATCTGCGAGAATCAAGAGCCACGTTATTGAATATACAACACGGGCACTTCACGTCATCGTACGTGGTCTCCGAAGAGGAAATAAACGAACATATGCAGATGAATGAACCGTAATTAATCCAATGAATCAAAGAATTAGTGGTGTAGTGGTTAGCACACCCGAGTGGTGTAGTGGCTAGCACACGACCGGCACTGGAGGCCCAGAGTTCAAATCTGGCTCCGCCCTTTTTTCGGCTTTCTGCGGGTTCCTGAAACCTTAGTTCTTTGATTCATTGGATTAATTACGGTTCATTCATCTGCATATGTTCGTTCAATCTCCTCTTCGAGACCACGTACGATGACGTGAAGTGCCCGTGTTGTATATTCAATAACGTGGCTCTTGATTCTCGCAGATGATGATGATACCGTGTTTCTAAAGCTCATAAACAAAGAAGACTACTACATGTACACGGGACGAGACAAACAGTGGGAGGATTTCTGGAGCACAAACGAGCACGTACCACGTGACACTAAGCGTCGTACCGCGTTCCACGCGGTGGCGTGTGTTTCCAGGACACCTCCGATTGGATACATTTCGTTTCTTGTGCATTAATAAGACAGATAGGAAACGCCAGAGAGCCGAGGTGGAGTGGTGTAGTGGTTAGCACACCCGACCGGACATTGGGAGGCCCAGAGTTCAAATCCTGGCTCCGCCCTTTTTTCGGCTTTCTGCGGGTTCCTGAAACTTTAATTCTTTGATTCATTGGATTAATTACGGTTCATTCATCTGCATATGTTCGTTATATATATATATATACATATATATATATATATATATATATATATATATATATATATACATATATATATATATATATATATACGTTAATATATATATATATATATATATATATAAATATATATATATATATATAATTCTTATTTTAAATCAGCAAGTATGGACGTTATTATTTCTGATTTGCGCGAAATTACTCGTTCCGCGTTCAAAACAACACACCCACGTTCGAAATATTTGAGAACAAGTGCCAGATAAAAACTACACGGCAGAGAAAACAAAAACAAAAACCTGTCACAGCAGGCGTACTTAATCTTTTACATTTTGAATTTTGTACCCGCTCATAATGATGCACGACGGGGTAATATTTGTATAGTGACAGGACTGGCATAATTCGTAATATATAGAGCGTCACCGCAATGCTGGAGTACCATGAAGACACTTTATATTGCTTTCGATTTTTATTTTGCTTCGAATCGTCGCTTTTTTTTACACACCTGCTGTGGAACACATGTTTGTGGCTGAATCCTAGTGAAGTTAAATATCATTCACTGACGAAGACAAATGCCACAATTGAAGCAATTGCTCTGTGCAATTGCAATTGCACTAAAGCAATGTTAATAAAGATACATGCTATTCGCTACGACACAAATAACAAAAGTTTCTATGTTATTTTACAGCCAGGAGACACAACGCACGTTTGTTTTCCCACAGGAATGCACAGGACACAGCGGAAAAGTAGACTGGTAGCTGTCTGCTTTCATTTCCGTCAGCGACGTCATATAGACACTAGCGCCAGTTGAACGTCCGGTGTACATTATAATAACCCTATGGTGTTTCTATCTGGGCGTACAACAGGCGAGGCCGACGTGCAGGAAGAATTCCTAAACTCAGGAAGCAGACGATGCAGGCCAACGTTCGTCGGCAGTTACATGGGCAGAGGTAGAGCGAAATGAAGAAGCCAGTATTATTACGTTACGTAAAGAGGATACGGAAGCGGAGATGGCAGGATAGTGTCCGCTTCAACTGAATGAAAAGCGTTTTCACGAGAGCGTTCAAGACCTTGCGGCGGCGTCTTACAACGTTAACGCCTCGTTGTCGAGCTCCGACATGGGTTGGCCAACGAGGCAGGTGCATAGAGGCGTGGCCGGTGAATCTCCTCTTTGAAAAATAATTCTAAATGTTTGATATGTTGAACATGGTGATATTATAAACAACGCGAGTCACAGAGCGCTGGTCCAGTCTTTTTTCGTCCATGTCAGTCGCGTTGTTTATATTATGAACATGAACCCCCTAGCGCAGCTATCTGTTCTGACAAGAACATGACTAGGTGGATTGAACTTTTGGCAATTTCGAAACTGGCGGGCACCGGCAGCCCGCGTTGCTTGCTCTGACTCTCATTAAGGCCGTTTCTCGTGAAACGAGAAATTTTTCATTTAATTTGAAGGCAACAAACAAGTCTTTGAAAATTAAACACAATCATTTCAATTAATGGCGTTAAGTGTCCAAAAGAAGAAAAAAAGCTGTAGCTAACCCGCAGCTCCAAGTTGAATAAAAAATATAACTCTCTTCAAGACATACTTAGCTCCTTTTTGGACTCAAAATGGCGTTCTTTCGGTATGTGTACTTACAGTAAGATTCAGAATATGAAGTACGTTGGCGCCCACCTTAATATCTGTGGTGAGCAACCCTTCTTTAACAATCGTATTTAACTACATCGGTTTTATCGAATTTCAGGAAATTAGAGCATATCAGCAAAAGCAAACTTATTTTTTTTACAAAAAATATAATTGTTTAACCTTACAGTTTGTTTTTACCGAAATTAATTTTTCGTGCATATCGCAGATATAAGCAAATCACCACGTCTCCTTTGGCATGGAATGACCCGGGAGAGAACAAACAGTAATGGTCTTCTATATTTCTTCTTTCCGGTCCTTCGCTGTTTTGCGCGCTGTTTCAATAAGTGCTAAGATATCCTTAATATCATAGAAGATGATCATGGAACATTATTATTGTGCTTCGGTGCCAGCCAAGCAGAATGTGTGCCTCACGGTCAGACATGGCCCTAGGGGTTGGATCCACTCTAAACAATCCAGTGCCGTTTGCTGGTAAAACACTTCGTTCTACGCCCGAAAATAACAACACCCGCATAGGTATCAAACCAAATACTTAATTTAACGGCTAAGGTTTTCATATTAGTATATTAAAAAAGCAAAACAAAATATTGAGAACTTGCATTGTGTATTTGGGTAGTTACTCTTATTGTTGTCCCTTCTGACGCACGAAGGATTGTCCACATTCAGCCTGGGGGTAATGAACGAATGTTTTTCTGCTCCCTGCACCGCGAGGCATTGCGCTGCCGTGTTTGACTCTTGCGAGAAACCTGCATAGCAAATCTTCTAGACGGCATTGCAGGTGCGTGAATAACTATATAACAACATTAAAATAACCCCCTCCTTAAGTTTGCGGAGGGCTATATATAGCACATGCTGGACTTCGTTACGGCATCGTCAGCGGCAATCGTTCAAGATGAAGGCAACCATTGCAGTCATCTGTGTCTTCTCTGCAGTTGTGCTCATCTCTGCAATCTCTGGTGAGTCTTCCTTCTAAAAGAGGACATTTTGTTCTCCTAACAGTCTCAAGTTGCTTCTACCCTCAAGATTTTGCAACCCTGTGCCTAAACAATGATAGAGCACTTATTTTTTATCGACCACTTGAAGACGTGCAACTACTTTCTTCTTATTTTAATAGAAATACTGTGTGGTGTGTATAGTTGTATACATCCCTGCAAACCAGTTCAAATTGAATTGTCTGTTGTGCGAAAACTCCGTTGGCACTCACATATCGTGCAGAATAATATAACGGTAAGAATATTAGATTGAGAGGCGCACAGCTATGTAGACTAGCCGATCCTTCGATGTGGTAGCTTCATGCTTAAATGTTATGGTATGCTTATTCTCTTAGTTTCTGTTTCATCTTTTCACAAAGAATGAAAGAAATATTTATAAAACTTTCCCATATCTATTACGTTTGTCCGAAAGGGAGTTAACCTTGAAAGTACTAATGTCCTGCTAACTCATAACGAGAGTGTTCAGTAATGATATTGTTCTAGCAAGCAGAGATTCAACTAACTTTGCTCAACATCAAGAAACAATATTAATGGGAAGAATTATGAAGCTTGAGTCTCACCATATGGCAACAAAGGAATGCATTTGATATCGGGTAATAGCGCTAAGGTGTGACTGGTTCGCACACAAATTGTTTTTCTAGTGTTTGTAATCAGCGCAAACTGCAGAGTCGATTTGCTGGTTGATTTGACGTACCTCGTTTTCTTTTCATGAAGGTAATGCCTGCCTGTTACACTTTCTCCAACTAGCTCTCTAAAGGAGACTGCTATATGTTATTTTCGCTTTAAAATATAAAGGAGATACTTATTAAAGTTATCGGACCACACTCGTTTATCAGACAATGTGATAAACTAGGATATTGTGTCCCCAGGCGCTATATAAAGATACTGATGGTATGATATAAACAAATTAATGAAACTGCTAGATTAAAAATATATATATATTTTGCAGAGGAAGCATGTCGAGCACCCCGACCTTCATCAATTTGCGGCCCCGGTGTTACTGTCAGGCTTCAGTATTACTTCAGCAACTACACTGGCAGATGTGAGAGTGAAAATGGTTGCAACACTGGCCCAAACAACTTCCCCACCCGAGAAGATTGTGAAAGAGAATGTCCCTACTGTGAGTTTTCGTCTGTTCTACTTTCTTCTTCTACCACTCTTTGTCCCTGCAGCAACTCCCCGGCGAATTACCGCTTTATATACAGCTTTTGAGAAAACGTATGCCCAAATGAAAATGTGTTTACACCGTCGTTAAATGGAGATCACCCACTGCATATAAATGAGAAGTTCCGCCATCATTCCTTACAACATTTCGGACGATCGAAAACGGCGATTGAAGGAGGCTGTAAAACTGCAATTCAAATCGTCCTAAAGTCCCGCCCATGCTGTAATAAAATTAAAGTAGTGATAACCTACCGCTTCAAGGTCATTAGGTAGTATATGTTTAAGTATAATTACAAAAGCAATGGCGCATGTAATATATAGTTTCAACTGGTAGAGTTAACGAGCATAAAGGACCCAACGTTTCAAGTACTACTTCGGCTATCTTTACCCTCGGACGTAAAGATGGCGACGGCCGTCAAAGAGCAGTTTCTTCTTTGCCTCCCTCTACGGTGGTCTCCAATTCAAAGGGAAATACGACCGCTTTAAAGACAAAGTCGAAACAAATTCTAAACAGAGCCGCTTCGACATTTTTTTTTTTGCAGCAGTTGTTCTTTCGCTCACTCCCACGCCGTCTTGACTTCACCTTTACGCATCCACCAACCGATCAACCAGAACACAACAAATTCGAGACATTCCGATCAAACACAAGGAGCTATATGGAATCAAGGTCATCTAGCAGAAGAAATCCGCGCGTAAAGTAAACCCAACAAAAAGAACAGCGTTGTGAACAGATGTGAACGGCTGGCGCAGTCTATGTCGAGCTAGGCGGGCTGCAGCAGACCTTATACACTTTACAACTCGTGATGCCTGCGCGCTGTCTACGCGCGCGGCATCCCGATCTCCATTGCCCAGCCGCACTGGTATTCTACTATAATGTAACAATAGTTACCCGAGCTATCAGACATTGAATATTTGTAGAAGTCCGCGAATAAGGCACATATCTAAGATTCATACCTGACTTATGTTGATCCCAACCTGTGGTAGCTTGCAGACAAAACGCTTCAGTAAGTCTGATCTCCGCGCGAATGGTAAGTTAGAAAAAATTAACCAGTATCTTACAGAAAAATAAAACTCTTACTCCAACAGTAGCGGCCAGGCTCTGCCAATATTTCCTTCCTAATTATCAGTTAAATATAAAAAAAAAGAATGGATGCGCATGTTTATCGCAAGGTATTTTTGGTGGTGTATTATCAGACTGATGCCGATATGCATTTGCTTTCGGAGGCCTTATTCTCCAATTATATAAAAAGGCGGTTTGGTCCGCACATAAAGCTTTCTAGCCACAATCGAGAACTGGCATTAGAAAAAATAAAATGGTTATGCATAGGAGTAAAATGATCTTAACGATCAAACTCTACTTAGCTAAAGGTTCAATTAATCAATTATTGCCTTCGCTAAAACCACGGCCAAACGTTCCGAACTGGAGTTGTAGTGCGTATGGTCTGTAATACGCTAGCCATACAGGGAGAGTAAATTTAGAGAGTTTGTTTCATTGGAACCTCGACACTAGCTTCGAGTAACATTGAAGCAGTGTGCACAGCCTTATCCTAAATATGCTGAGCGCGAAACAAGAATTGTTGGTTTCAGACGTGAACCCAATAACTCAAACCTTGCTCTGTATGTGTTACGTTCTAACACGGTTGCTTTGTTTCACTTGAAGAGTATAAAATAACGTTGATAGGTATTCCCCTTTAAACTTTCTCCACTTTTTAGTAGCTACATAATTTCGTTAAAATTATTTATTTCATACTTTTTCGGCATCTCATCTAGACCGACTTGCGTCTGTGAGTTAGTACTGCGTGCATTGCCCTAGTAAACGCGGTCCAGAGAGCCTTTTGAAAATATGCCCCGCAGGACTTCACGTCTACACCGTGTGCGCAATGTTCGAGTAAATGTAGTGCGATCACATTGTGCCCGTCTAATGTATAAGTTGTGTGAAGTTTCAATGAGTTTTTTACTTTCAGGGAGACACTCAAGTTCCCAGCCGCACTAACTCTGGAGAATATATCTGCTGTTGCGGCTTGAATATAAATTTACAACTATGTGCATGGGATAAATAAAGCCATGGAAATAAAAAAACGCCTACAATATCCGTTTTCATCAAGTTTGACCTGAGGTGTGAAGTCGCTATGAAATACATGTATTTTTTGTAGTGGTTCTTGCACATACAAGACCGCACCTCGTGAAACCGTTAGTTATATCTGAATTCAAATTATGGGAGGCTAGGCTCGTACGGTACTGTGCCTCATGACTCTTTTTTATCTCAACTAAAAAGTAGATATTAATTAGAACAAAATGATGCAAAATACGCCTTCACTACTGGAGACTCTCGACGATGAAACGATCCGAAGCAGCAGGTCGACATTAGACCAAGCTTGGCAAATCATCACTGGCAAAGGACGCTGATGCTGGACCAAGTATCGGCAGAACTTGTTCTCGGGCAGTCGTCGCCACTCGAGGAATAGGAGTGGCCGGCAGGCCAAGCTGTAACAAGCTCGGCCTGAGCTTGGCAATAGTAAAGTGGCCAAGTCATTTTCCGAACTGGGTTCGAGCATACCGTCCGAATACCGCTTGTTTCGGGTCTTTCCAACCTGTGTGCATATCTAACAGGTGTTTTAGCAAATTCAGTGTCAAGACCTAAAAAAAAGCTGGTGGACGTTAGGCATGCGGAAATAACCCAGAGTTGTTCACAGTCGAATTGAGGAAGTCAATATACGTTTTGCAATGTGCCAAACTGGCTACTTCATGCAGACTAACAAGCTACCTTTTTAGATATGAATTTGCGTGCCAACCGTTTAATGCAACGGTTCTAGAGAGCGTTAAAGAACATATCATCGTGTTGTTTTCATCAAGGTAACCATTGTGTGTCTAATTTCCTAAAGCGTAATTGTTATGTCCGGCATAACATGTCAAAAGAAGACGACGCGCCTCGTCGTCTTCTTCTGCCATAATCAAATAGTGTGCGCGCCAGCGCATGTGGGGACATTCGGTCACGCCGCCATCTAAATCGGCAGGTGTGAAAGACCAGAGTAAAGCTACTCGTTGCGCTTTCAGTAAGCGGCTCCTGATTTCTTCGCACTTAACTGTGGCGACGAAGGTGGACCAGAACCGCTCAAGCGAAAGACTTGCATCGCCTGAACGATGCCAGCGCTACAAGGCAAGATCGAAGATTTCGACAATACGGCGTGGTCGGCCTGGGCGGAGCGCTTGGACTTCTACTTCCAGGCGAACGACGTGCAAGACGCCAAAAAGAAAAGGGCGCTACTGCTGACTTTATGTGGCGCAGAGACCTACAACACGGTTCGAGCGCTAGTTGCACCCCACAAGCCAGTGGGGAAGTTTATTTCAACGACATTATATCCTTACTAGGGGACCATTACGATCCACGACCATCCGAACTCTTCTGTCGAAGCGAATTTCAGAGGCGTGAACAACATCCAGGGGAGTCCATTGCTTGCCACGTGGCAGCTCTCAAGAAATTGGCAACTGACTAACTTTGGCGTGTTGACGACAGCTACATCGCCAACGACGACAGCGGGTTCGTCGAGTGCCGGCGGCACAGTGTCAGCGGGGTCGTCGAGCTCCAGAGGCATATTGGCTTCTAATCCAACGATGCTGCCGCTGGACGTGATGCTTCGTGACCGCTTCGTCTGCGGAGTTCAAGATGAGCATATTCAACAACGTTTTTTTGCAGAACAAAAACTCACATTCAAGCAAGCTTACGATATTGCCATCAGACTTGAGAGTGCCGCGCAACAACAGCAGGAGCTGAAACTGCCCAAAACAGATCTCAACAAAATGGGTAGATTTCGAAACCGGGCTGCCCCACCTCCACTCGTCAGCCGGAGATACCGTGTTACCGTTGCAATGAGCAACACAGCGCCGAAACTTGTCGATTTCGCAAAACATCGTGCCGATTTTGCAGAAAGACGGGTCACATTGAGAAGGCTTGCCGAATCAAGGCTCCGATCCGAGCTGGACAACGCTCGACCAACCTGGTGAGCAATGACCAAACATCAAACTGATTAGTCAGTGAGTGATTTTCACATTCAGGAACTGAATGCTGTTCGTGCCAGCGTT
>JAZHYW010017635.1:0-19189 GCA_037355805.1 Ixodes ricinus | reverse complement strand
AAATTCAAATCTAAAATGATTTATCCCAACCCTATATTCCATTTCATGGACCATTTAAATATCGATATAAATGGTCTTGCGAATATTATCGAAGAAGTCTATTTTGTCCTCTATGCTCACGACACAAATCTTCCTTTCTGGCGCGAATGCGAATTACTTGATTAACCGAAGGAAACTTTACACTCTCAAAATGTTCTTTGTGGTCCCAGACGGATGGTCTAAATATTAGTGAAACAAAAACAAAAGCAATTTTGTTTAGATCGACTAATATATATGTCAAAATAAATAAAACGTTCAAGTTTCAATCTACTCCGATTGATTAATTGTATTAATGAACAAGTCTTCACCAAGAAAGTCGTAAACGTAGAAAAATATTTGAACTTTCAACCTTTTTTTTCCTCGGAGCGTGTGTGCGTTTTTTTTTATTGACTTTTTTTCTATTCTTTTGTTCTGATTGATACTTACCCTGAATGTACCCCCCCTCATGTAATGCCCTTAATTGGGCCTTTGAGGTACCATAAATAAATAAATTAATAAATAAACAGCAGTAGAGGCTTTATTACACGACGTTTCGGGAAGAGACTTCCCTTCTTCAAGTGTGTGAATCAGTGAAACATTTAAAAATATAAGGCGTTATATTTTCGCAAAATTTATTGTGTGACCAGCATGTAAACCACGTAATTAGCAAATCTTGCAACATCGTTGATGTATTAGTCCGATACCGAGGCTTTCCCAATGGAAACGTTGAACTACAAATCTCTCAAGCCTCATTTAAATCTCAAATATTTTATTGTCGTCTTGCCTGGGGCACGACCACAAATCAAATCTTAACAAAATATGATTACTTAAAAAAGAGGCTTTGCGTTTCATTGCAAACGTTCATATTTTATCTCATACAGAAACCTTATTTTCAAGATTCAAGATAATCAATATACACAATTTGTATAATATCTCTTGATTCTCACTTCGTTTTAATCACCAGAATATAACAACTTTTTGAAGGAGGCATCAGGATTAACTAAAACATAACCGCCATCCACCCCTGGAATGGAAAGTTGCCCGTTTTCCGACCAACTATAGTTTGAAATCGTTACAACATAACCTACCCTCATTGTTAAATAAATATAATATGAAACAATTAACATTGACACTTTCAACCTTAAATAACTGCACTCGATGTTTTGGGGAGCGAACTCTTTCATATCGTAAAGTAAACCTTTCAAACAATTCGCTTCTTCCAAGAAATGTGTATTTCCGTTCTTGTGGTGTAACACTTGAAACTCTATTATTCTTTCTGTAAGCGCTTATTTGGTTTTGTGCCCGGTCTTTCTTTTGTATCCCCATCACCATCTGCCAAGTACACGGAGCCCGGAGCCCTTTAATTCTACACTTGTTGACTTTTTTGTTCGTGGCTTCGGCACTCTGTAACTACCACACATGCAAAATAAACATATTTATTATTATTATTATTATTATTATTATTATTATTATTATTATTGTTGTTGTTGTTTTCACAATCCTTTAAACGTTGTTTCTTTAAATATTCCAATTTATGTGCACACTTCTAATTGTTTCTCATTCCACTGTGATGAAGTTCCATATTCTGACACAATAAAATATCTTGCAATCTCTTTGATTCTGACCTTTCATAGAATTCGCCTGTCACTAAATTTTTTCCTAAACTGAGATGTGTCTCCTGTTTGCTCTATAACAGAAAAAAAATTATGCCTCATGGGTTGCGCAAGGGTAGCTGCTTATTCATTAGCTTCACACCCATTTGCGCTACGGCAGTATTTGGTAAATGCTCGAGAATATGCCACAATAAAGTGAACGGTATCCTAAATGGAATTTCGGAAATGTCTGCTTGAACACGATTTGTTCTAATTTAGATTTATTTCAAACGTTAAGAATGGCGAACTTTAGCTCTCTGTTCCTAGAGACATTGATGCTCTTTTACAGCTGGAAGGACGATTTTAAATCTACTCGTCCCGTCTCGCGGCAATTGACCTCTTTCAGAGATCGCTAGGCGCATGCGCCGACTCTGGGAGAGGGGAGGAAAGGGAAAGGCGCCATTTTTGGTGGCTCTCTCGGCCGCTCGTTTGCTCAGACAGTAGCTTAGTTAGGCTCGACTCATCCACTTTTCTCGCGGCTAGGCTTCATAGTCGTCATGCCTTCAGCACCGCAGCTACAGGTTACACAAATAACAGCAAAAATGTTTCAAATGCAAGATTTTATAGAGTTTCAGCAGCTTTTTGCGGGTGGTGCACGAAAGCATTCGATGTCAAACACCCGCCCTTTTTGCCCGGCTTTCAAAAGCTCTATGACGCGAATCCCCCGTGTTGTGGCTGGGTCATCAGTGTGATCTCGGGACATTCTGCTTTTAACTAAAATACAGTAAATGTGAACATGATAATAGTCTTGAAACTGGTTAGGAAAACGAAGACGCAAAAAAAGACAGAAAAAGAACAGGCAACGTCTCTTCACACGTTGCCTGTCCTTCCTTTGCGTTTTCCTTTTCTTACCCAGTCTCAGGTTTAATAACTGAAAACGAGCGTGTTGATGAATAGATACGAATACATGAATGGATAAAACATCAAGGAAGCAAGACTTCTTGAAAGAAGTCCTGTTTCCATCCCTGTCCTCGATGTTCTTTCCTTTCATGTATTCGTATATCAAGTTTACCATAATGTTCAACTACACCAGCTCGCCTGCGCTCTTACTATATTTCCGTTAACATTAAATGTGCACGCGAGGTTGTGTGACGAATAACAAGATAAAGCTTTCCGTTTTTCAAGCGTGTGCTATACACATTCGCGTCTTGCCACGTTAAAAGTGGAAAGAAAACACAAAAAGTATCAGTCACTGGCAAAACATTTAAAGCGTGCAAAACGAATTTAAGCCTTACGGAGACAGAATCCCGATGGAATGCCTTGGCAATCAACCGGAAACTCCCCTGTTTGCTGGGGCCACTTTGTCGAAGGCTCGTAAACGTGCCGGATTCGAAGAAAATTGTTTCTAACATACCGTTCCTTACTTTTTGACGGTGCAGGCAAGCCTTTGCGATATAAAGACCGCCTGAATTTCACACCGTCCGAGTTTGTTTACACATTCCCGAATACCGCGATACCCCGTGCACTCACGCGGTGCACAGGACAAAGTGATGAACGAAATAAACTTGAATAACTTAATTAAGCGATCAAGGAGAGCAAAATCAGCTGTTTGTAGTGGCCGGGCCTCATAAACGGAGCTTACAAGCTCCGCACAACGGGAATGGTTGGGTCGGTATCGAAACTGGCCACCATTACTCTCCTTACAGAACACTCTGCGACTCTGCTTTGAAAGCCGACTCCTTCCTTAGTTGCTTGCAAGACGCAACACCGAAGTGACGATTAAGTGACTCCGAGTCGATGGTAGGAACCGATGAGGCGTCGGCGGTCTATTCATTCTTGAAGGTATAAAACGCACGAGATCCTCTATATCGTTAACAGTGGCTTTTGTTAATCCTCGAGGGCCCTAATCTGGACACTTGGCGAAAAAGTTGTCGAGAATTCGGCGGCTGCGACTGGCCAATGTCGCACTTGACCTTGGCGCCTGCGAATCACAGCCGCTGTATTTCTCGCCCTCTTTTTCGCTAAGTGTTCAGATTAGGGCTCTAGGTCCCCCTCAGCCATTTCGAAGAAAATATGCAAGCGAAACGAGGACAGAAATACACGTTTAGAATGGTGAAAGACGGAACAACGCCTCCAGAGAACACACGTAAACACATGGACCGGGAGACACGCCAGGCCTGGCGCGGACGACGGAGAGACGGTCCCGGAGCCACCAAAAGTGCTTCAAGCGATTCCCGCGAGGGCGCGCCACGATCGTGGCCAAACTATGAAAAAGGTCAATTGAGCCACTCTCCGTCGTTCCAACATGTTCTACTCGGTATGGGAAAAACAGGCGTCCATTTTATGTCCCTCGCAATTTTACTGAGTTACAACCAAGTCGCTCGGACTTACTTCCAAAAATAAACTAAAAAAGCACTCCGTGATATTTTTATCAACGAAGCTACGCGATCATATTAGCCTCGTTTCATGATTTTCGATTGCTTCGTGCAGTCACCTTCTTCGCGTCTATGAAATATTGTGCTCATGTGTTTGCGCGTGAGTAGCGCACTCTGCCATTACGCTCAAGAAGCTCTTATCTGAGCTGCTCTGCAATCCACGTTTGGGTTCCTCTTCTCATGTGGTGGTCTAGGCGGACCGCAAGTTTGTCTGCTTCTTTTACAGGAATTGCGGTGAGGTCAGAATGCCGAGCTCTGATTGAGGATTAAAAAAATGGTGATAGGGGGAAAAAAACAAATTCCAAATTTTCTTTGTTTGTTCTCGACTAATTCAGTTTTTAGTACTATTTTCAGGAAGATATTACTACAGGCACACGGACGGATTGTATGAATATACCAGAAGATCTGGATCAGTTAATAAGATAGGCTGAAACGACTGGCTAAAACCAGACTTGTGCCTATCTCAAATACTCTACTCAAGATACTGTATCTTAAATACTTTTTGAAGTATCTTGGTATCTTGCAAATACACTTGATCGAGAGGTTTTGATACTTTATTTTAATTACAATTCCGAGTATCTTGTACTCATTATCGTAAATACATTTTTTACATTCCGCCATTTTTTGAGTTTTTTGGTATGAAG
Source organism: Ixodes ricinus (assembly GCA_037355805.1). Taxonomy (NCBI): domain Eukaryota; kingdom Metazoa; phylum Arthropoda; class Arachnida; order Ixodida; family Ixodidae; genus Ixodes; species Ixodes ricinus. Next base: position 14,500 of record JAZHYW010017635.1, on the reverse strand, counting down.
TGGCGTGGGCGTGGCACGAGCAAACGTGAACATTCTTTCGAGTAACCAAATCCTGTTGCTAGCTCCGATTAGCTACGGTGACTTTAACTGAGCTCGTGAAAACATCGCTTTTCTGCCGATTCTGACTCATATTTCAGCCCAAACGTTCGTACAATGAAGGTTTTCCCCTCGCCTTCCCAAAGGCGCCTTTTGTTTCTATAGAGTTTCCCCACAAAAATTCCTCAAACAAAAAGTGTGGTTTTACGGAACTAAAGATGCCACCGTGAGCGCAACGCAGATCGGGAAACGACCTACGACAACAATGCAGACTTGAGTGTCAAGAAAATAACAAATAGAAGAAAATGAGAAGTAAACACACACAAAAAAGTAGACTTTTCTTTTTGCTTTTTGTATATTTGATTTTGCGAAAGCACAACGTCAAAGCTTTTTTTTTCCGTTTGGCACTTATTGCTCTCGCGAACACTGTCTGTAAGGGAACATTGATAGGCAGAGAACGGTACAGGAAGCGAACTGCGAGCTGGACGACCTCTCAAAATGGCAACAGTGTTCCCCAACGCTGAGTGCCTTTCTGAACGTAACCTACTTGAAGAAGGTGCGACCACTACCGTGGCTATTATGTAAGTTCTCTTTGTTATCCATTCACTCATATCCGTGTCCCAAGTTCGTTTATAGTAAACTCCCCATTTATAGTGAACTCCCCATGCGTCTAAGGTGCGCCGTATGATATTCAGCGATGTCACTATTGGCGAAGCAATCTGACCCATTTGTCACCCCCACATCTTGGTGTTTACCCAATACAAGGCCTGTGCACATGACCACAGGCCTTGTGGGCATGTTCATGTTACCTTTCTTAATAGAGCACGGGGCACAGTGTAATGAAAAAATACCAACAATTAGTGGAGTGACGTTAAGTGCCGGATCTCTCCCGAAAGTAGCCGTCAGAGGATGCAAGCTTGGCCCACTTGGGCTTTTGTGCTGAGCTGGGCACCCTCCTCCCCCTCACCGGAGAACACGAACTCCAGCCGAGCGCTGACGCCGCGTTCGGTTAAGTCAGCCGAGCGCTGAGCCATTGTATTTCTTGTCCCCTCCATCTAGTTCTAAAGCTAGCCGCTTGGGGCGCCACGGTCTGATCCCGTCCCCATAAAGCGACCTCTTTCTTGTTGTCCCTGAAATGTTTTGTAACATCTATCAGTGATATTGCCACGCGCGTTGCCCAGCGAGCGCGTGGCCGAATGGTTACCGGGCTTGGCTCTCGCGCGGAGGCTCCGGGTTCGATACCAGGGAGCGGACTTCTCTTTTATTTATTCTGTTCAACTTGACATTCTCGTAAGTTCGAGAACCTTGTCGTCTGATCTGAGTTACGAATGTTCTACGTGCCGAACTTTCTACGCCGAATGCTCCAGAAACACACGCGGCTACAAAAGGTGCTCCGAGTGGCGGTCCGGAATCAGTCTCGCCCCAGCGGTCGATCCTGCTGTTTCGCCGATCATCGACGCTAGCCTTTGTCTATTTTGTTTTGGGCACAAGTTCGCCCCATTAAACTTTTAGTTTGTTCAGTTATTCGCCGCCTCATCATTTGCCATTCGTGACAATATTTTGCTCCTTATACTCGGACTGCATAAAATAGCCCTACGATACTTTTTTTCCGTTTTGTGTTTTTGCGTGCTAATAAATCATTCTGGTAACCCAGATTTGCGCAGCTGTATAATTGTCGTTGTCACTGACGTCGATACAAATTACGCAATGCGGAAGTATCTTCAAAAGTAATTGAATTACATTTCTAAGTATTTGTACTCTACTCAAGATACTCTACAGTGAAAGTAACTTGAGTAGTATTTTAAATACTTTATGAAGCAGGTATTTAATAACTAACTTAAATACTTTTATCCAGTACTTTGTTCAACACTGGCTAAAACCGACCGAAACTCGCGATAAATTCGGAACACAAGTAAGTAGTTTTAATTGTTGGTTTTGAAGAACACACCATCCGTGGGTATTTATCCCGTAGTAATCATTGACCACTCTAAGAAATGCCGGCACGTGTACTTACCCGCCAAACACTCCAAAAGCCAATCTCTGTGATCTAGGATTTCAGCTCAGCGAATGATGAGGCGGAACATCCGTTTAGAGCTAAAAATGGCGTAATGACATAACACAGACTTCATTTTGAGGTCGAAACAGATGTTCCGCCTCATCATTCGCTGAGCTGATTTCGTATATAGCAGAGATTGTCTCTTTGAGTGTTTTGCGGGTAAGTAGACGCTCAGGAGTTGTTAAAGGGGCCATGAAACAAAAATGTACTGACCTCATCTTAATTTTCTTATATTCAATAAAGCCCAAAGATGTTGTTTTCTAAGTTTTGCGGCCAAATATTGTGTCTGGAATTTACAAACCGCGTTTAAAAATCATAATTTTCGGCGATTCTGAAACGACCATACGACACGGTGTGGGAACCAGAGGCAACAAAATGTCGTGATATATAAAGCGGAACAGATATTAAACTTTATTTATTGTTCGCATAACAAATTGAAAATGATAAAAACAAATAATCATTTATTGACGCTCTTATATTATTTACACGATACAGCATCACGTGATTGCGATTGAGTTTCGGTTTCAAACGCATCCTAGTCTTCCGTTGCTTGGTAGCCATGGTAACAACCGGGTCACGGGTCTATTCGCGGCGAGATGTTTTGGGGGCGCCCTCCTATGGTTTCATCTCGTGACGTCATTACCTTGCGAACAAGTTCGATGGTGTTTGGAATGAGCATGGTGGACGCTTGAAATCATTGCGCTTTCAAACTACCACTGCCAACACCGTCAAAATTAGAGTTCTTACATTCCTCTTATTTCCATCGATGAGAAATCCTTTGCTGAAATATCAGACGTCACATCTGCTTCGTTGACTTGCCTGCGTGACGTCATTATGGCGCCGCTGTTGAGGCGATATATGACGCTCTGTCTGTGGTCATTCAGTCCGGTCTACGTCGCCATCTTGCGCAAACAACAAAAATTCCCTATTGGTTACTCATGATGACGTGTTTGTAGAACTGAGAGGGAAGCTGCCCGAGAAACCGAAATTATCTTTTTTGCGCCAATAAATGAATCCGGACGATCAAATGAATGAACGTGGGTTATGCAATGAAGGACAAAGATTCCAAATACACATATAGCTCTGAATTTCGGGAAAACGTTTCACGGCCCCTTTAAAAGTGTTATGTTTCTAACAAAATCAGATTTTCATATTACGTCGAAAATGTCCGTGTTTTTTGTGTGATTTTTTATTTTGGAAGAATTTTTGCATGTTCCAAATTTGGTTGGCTCTCACGTTATTCCTAGCACATCTGTTCCAGCCTTGATATATGGCTTAACCTACGATCGCAAGCCCTGGACCGTCGCTCTCGCTCACACATACAGACGCAGATAAACAATCTCCGAAGGTATGAACACAGTCCAGAGGGTGGAATGGGCTAACATGGGGCTCCCCTTTTAAACGAAAACAGTTTTTTCTTGTTCTCTTTAGCTTTTTGCGTGTATCTGAAGTCATTGTGCACAGGTTGTTCTAGTGCAGTTTCACGGCTCACTTTGGCAGGCTTTCTCCCAATGAGCCGGGTTCTCCTTGCCGCTTCTTGAGCGGCGTAGTCACAACTCCAATGGGGCCACGTAACACGTCTATGTAGTCGCTGGAAAGGCGAAAAGGGCAGGGAGGACTTGTCCAGCGCTTGGCCAACGCACCGGCGTCTCGCGCTCCTGAAGCGCACGCGTGCAGCCTAAGCACTACGGAAGACACGAAACAAGTGCCGGAGGCGACCGGGCGTTCGAAAGACGCTCACTGCCGTTCTCACTCTGTCATCGTGTGAATTAGTGTGCACGCTGTGCAAACAAACATAAGGCCCGTTCACACATACAGCGCAGCGCTAAGTCAGCGCCACGTGAGCGCTGGAAAGAGAGCTCAAGTGGCGCTTCCTAGCCCCTGACTAAAGGCCTGTTCACACATACAGCGGAGCGCTAAGTTAGCGCTACGTGAGCGCTCCAAGGAGCGCTCATGTGGCGCTTCCTAGCGCGTGACGTAGCGCTCGGTTAGCGCTTCAGTAGCGCTCTGTTAGCGCTACAGAAGCGCTTTGTTAGCGCTCTGTTAGCGCTACAGAAGCGCTCTGTTAGCGCTCTCACGCTCCTTGTGCCGTGCTTGCTGCTGCGGAACAGCGCGTGCACGGCGATTCCTTTGTTGTTGTTTTCCTTTGGCATTGAAAGAAGAGGAAGTAAAAGAGCCGCTCTCCAAGCAAAGGGTCGGGAGGCGATCCAGAGTCATGAACTCTGAGTGACTAATTGATTAGGTACGACCTCATCGCTTTCTATTCGATATGCCTGACCCTGGTTTTAAAAACACGCCATTCAAAATAACCGTATTCGAAAGAGCTCTATGTCTCAGTCTTTCAGCCTATAGGAACAAGGTTCGGCGGGTACCCGTTGGCATCTCGCTGGCGAAAGATTTCGCGCACCAGAAGGCTCTTCTGGGCGTTAAGCCGACCACACACATATGCACTAACCGCGTATGTAAGAGCATTTGTCGCATTTCTATTTCAGCATCCCCCATGTCCGCCATGGTACTACTGATGTACACCCAACCACAGGAACCGCAACCGCAGTGCGCGCTAATCCGCAGCACCGTGGTACAAGAAGCCTACTGAATCGCTATCACGGCGCTACTGAAGCGCTAACAAGGCGCTACTGGAGCGCTAACAAGGCGCTACTGGAGCGCTAACAAGGCGCTACTGGAGTGCTAACAAGGCGCTACTGGAGCGCTAACAAGGCGCTACTAAAGCGCTAATCGCACGCTATATTAGAACGAAGTCACGCGCTAGGAAGCGCCACATGAGCGCTCGCTTGGAGCGCTCAGTAGCGCTAACTTAGCGCTCCGCTGTATGTGTGAGCAGGCCTTAAGTTCTCATATAGCGCGCGATTAGCGCTTACGTAGCGCCTTGCTACGCTTCTTGCACCGCGGTTACTGCTGCGAATTAGCGCGTGCACTCCGGTTCCGGTTCCTGTGGTTCGGTGCGCATCAACAGTACCATGGCGACAAAATACATTTGTCGCGTTTCTGAAATAGAAACGCGACAAATGCCCTGACATACGCAATTAGTGCTTATGTGTGTGGACGACTTAACGCCCAGAAGAGCCTTCTGGGTGCGCGAAATTTTCGCCACCGAGATACCGACGGGTACCCGACGAACCTTGTTCCCAGGCTGACGGACCGAAACACACAGCTCTTTCGAAGGTGATTATTTTCAACTGCGTGTCTTTGAAACCAAGGTCACGCATATAGAATAGAAAGCGATGAGGTCGTACCCAATCAATTAGTCGCTCAAAGTCCATGACTCTGGATCGTCTGCCCGACCCTTTGCTGGAGAGCGCCTCTTTACTTCCTCGAAGGAAAAAGAACAACAACGGAATTGCCGTGCACGCGCTGTTCCGCCGCAGCAGGCAGGGCAAAGGCGCGTGAAGCGCTTACACCGCGCTGCTGAAACGCTAACCGATCGCGACGTCACACGCAAGTCGGTGCCACATGAGCGCTGCTTCCGGCGCTCCTGAGACCTAACCCAGCGCTCCGCTGTATGTGTGAAGTGGCCTATACACGTCCTTTTCATCCCCAAATGAAAGAATGTGCTACTCGCGGCTTCTCTCAACACAAGTACGAGAGAGCTCAGACACGGCAAGAACAGCGAGGGAACAGTGAGACTCGTGAAGACCCGCCGACGGTCGTTTTAATCATCGGATTCGGAGAAGCCTGAGACCAGCCTCGATTACTTCTGACGGCCATACAAATGGACAGAAGAACCGTTTATCCTTTGTTGCAAGTGTTATTGTAAGATTGCGGGCGGCAGTTCATGCGTCGAATAAAGAATGCCCTATGGAATTATATATGCAGAATTACCCGCCTTTCAATATATCAGGGAGAAGACATCAACAACAGCACAAGAAGTGATCTTAAACACGCCTTACAAATTAAGAGTCGGAAGACCGCGGACAAAACTTTTCTCGAGCTTTTTAATCTCGCGACAAGCGCGGTTCGTAAACAAAGGTATTAGGTTTGAAAAAATCGGGTTGTATGTATCTTCATGCAGCCTAGAAGCGTGATCTGTCTTAACGGTCGACGAGTCTCCCAGCTGTAGATGAGCAATTTCGCCAGTGCAGTACAACGGCTAGCCTGGGGTCTTTAACGTACACCATGGAGTATTAAGTCTGACGTTTTCTGCTCTGGGTACCCAGCGTACTTCGGCGTAATTCCTGTTGGTACGCGGTTCTTCGGATTGTATGATAGTCGACCCCTGAAGTGGGACGTCACTGCTCCAAACAAACCGTTACTGTTTTTATGAACGAATACACGGGACTGGATTTCGCTCCGATATAGTGATCGATCAAAAATCGGACGTAAATTTAAACGCCCAAAAGGAATAGATAGAGGAACCCAAGATTTCAAGTTCAATTTCAATTAAATTTTTATTTCAAATCAATCATACCAGGCCCACTCTTACCACCACGAAGTTTTCCAACAATCGGCTGTTTCTGAAATGTTTGCGACCACAACCTCCGGTCCTCGAGACCTGTCGAGATGCCTGCTGCAGATGACCAATGCATGTCGAACGCACGCGGAAGGACTCAAGTATGCCATCTGGAACAGTTTCAATCGTATACACAATGATACGATTTTTTTGTATTTATTTCAAACATGGCAGTCCTTAGAAAACTAATCACGTTTATAACGAATGGCATTTCCGTGTGATATGGGAATCTCTCTGACGAAAATCATCACACGCATGAAGATTTGCTAAAAATACAGCGAGAAAAGCTTCTGTTTAGAACATGATATGATGATGCCAAAGAAGCGTGGGGCCCTTTTTCTGATATTGTAGTTCACGTGCATTGTAATGAAGAAGAAATTCTTTTGACTCTAACATGAGCGGTTCGAGACCCCAAACTTTGTTTTTCATGCTCGCAATATGAATGCGTGTTTAGTACCTACTTGTAATCATCATACTGAAATAAAAAAAATAAAAAAATCCTACTGATTCTTTAGTTTTCAATAAGACCACAAATAGTGAAGGAGGCGGATAATAACATCGGGTAAGTTATATATATATATATATATATATGATAATATTAATAAGGCTTCTTTATTTCCTCTCCAGGCAGCGGAGGAGCAAGGACAAAAAGCTGCGTTAAGCAACTTCACGAGTCCCTCCCGATACAAACGGCAGAAAGAGCAGTGATGATATGTTTCCTAATCACTCATTTACAAAAATAATGAAACAACAAAAACGAAACTGCGCACATACAACAAAAATGAAGCAGCGGTCAACCAAAACTTGTGGGTTAAAATTTGTTACTGACTGGCAGTGAACGTCAAAAGCAGAGATATTATTTTGGACTTGGTGATAACTTCAGGTATAACGTGATATTGAAGCAATTCGTTTAGTAAGTGATGTAGATTGTGTCTTGTTGATCGATGTCCATATGTTGTACGAGATGTCGGCACAAACCATGGTTTTGCAAGTCGTTTATTATGGCTTGTGAGACGCTTGTTTAGAAGGTGTTTGCGATTAGGGCACATCTGTAAAGGCACGTGAGTCTGAGGTTCTAAAGGAAGAATATATTTAAGATGTCTAACTGCTGAAAATAATTAGCAGTGCTCTTTCTATGCGAGATTTGCTATTATTCTAAATGATTTTTTTCTGTGCACGAAGGAGATTAGGTATATTATGTTTAGTAGTTGTACCCCATATGAGATGACAATATGTTAGGTAAGGAACGACAAGAGTATTGTATAAAAAATTATTTAATATTGTATATCAGGCTTTATCTATGTATATTTATCAGGCCATTTGTTTTATTTATCTTTGTACGGATGTGATTAATACGAATGTCCCATGTGAGGTGTTCGGTAAAATAAACGCCCAAGGATTTAATTTCACTTACAACTTCTATTTTCTGGTTGTCTAGATTCCCAAAGATAGATGGACGCAAATTGTCTGCAAATAAACCCCAATAAAACTAAAGCGATTTTCTTTAGACTTAGAAATAAATTAATTTGTAGGACAACATATTGCCGCGCGCTGCCAACTTGGCAAGCTGCGCGCGTGGCATTATGTTGTACTACAAATTAATTTATTTCTAAGTCTAAAGAAAATCGCTTTAATTTTATTAGGGTTTATTTGCAGACAATTTGCGTCCATCTATCTTTGGGAATTTTTAAAGGGCTATTTGCTTCTGAAATTATATCAGTCCGGTCAGTACCAGTAATAAGAAAGGTCATATCATTGGCATAGGTTAATATTTTTGCTGATGTTATTATGTTAAAAACGTCATTAATGTAAATTATAAAGAGAAGAGGGCCTAATAGGCTGCCCTGTGCGCACACCTGTTTTAATTGTATCAGGTGGAGAAAATGGAGAGTTTATACGACCGATGCTGCAAGTCAAATTGGATTAATAATGCTGCACTTCCTCTAATACCATAAGCGTGAAGTTTAAGGCTGCGGTCCCACGGCAGCCATCTTGAACAAGGCGTTAGTTCAACCAATAGATGGCGACACGCACCCGTGGGGTGGCCGAAACATTGGTTCACGGTGGGATGGCTCGAGCACCATCACGTTCCCCTCGTGGCCTTGCTCGCGCCGCTGCCAGCTGTGCTCAGCTGGCTCAAGTAGCGTGGCCCAGCAAACGCATGTATGCGAAAATGTCAGGCTGGGTATAAATTGTTCTCTTATATAGAGAGATGCGGTTCGGCGGTTGTCACGGGCTTTCGCAATAAATTTTACCAAGAAGGAATCAATTGTTGATTGACGTGTCAATATTCTATCAATGAAAACTTCTTCTGCAGGAATGCACGCTCAGTAGACTCAATCTTCCAAGACCCCAGTGGAAGCGGACGTCAAGTAAACTGCTTCGCGATTTACGGTACTTACCTCACCACTATAATGATTACTGAAAAGTGATGTCACAAAATATTGTGTTTCACGGGATTCGGAAGATGTTGTAAAGGTTGTTACATTATAGTTCCCAGAAAACAAACGCCGTTGCAATATTTTCGGAAGTACCGACACACATAATGTTGTAAGTACAGCTTAGGAGGAGTATGATGAAAACCCTCCGAATAAATAGGAAGATGTTTATTTGCAATGAAGACGCTATGAATGAACGGCGTTGAGCGACGGCAAGTTAAGAGCGTTCGGGAATTTATAAGTTCACGTGATTGCTAACTATGGACATGCGGAGTTGCCGTGATGACCTGATATCGGACGACTCGTGGCAGACGAACAAGCAAGTTTCTTCTCAGCGAATGGTAAGCGTCCAGTGTCAAGCACAGAACGTGGCTACCGACGTTCTCGACGTTTCGAACACTTACCGCTTTCGACAAAAGTGCTGGCACCTGGGCTAACTTTGTGCAAAGACTCGAAGTCTTCCTCGAGTCCAGCGCCATCATGAACAGTAACTGAAAACGATCCACTATTCAGTCGGTGGGTGGCGAAACGTATCCGCATCTGCGGAGTCATGGTCGATGCGTACTCTAAGTGGTTGGAAGTTTACACGATGCCTGCCACGACGTCCAAACGCGTCATTGACGTTCTACGCTCTCTTTTCCCTACTTTTGCCCTACCAAAAATACTTTTCTCTGATAACGCGCCAAATCTTGCTTCAAATAAAATAAACAAGTTTTTGAAAAAGAAAAAAAAACGGCATCAGGCATCACATTAGTGCACCATACCATCCTGCAACTAACGGGCAAGCAGAACAGATAGTGTGCGAAACGAAGAAAGCCCTCTTGAAGCTTACGGAAGAAGCAGTTCAGTGAAGAATCGCCAGGTTCTTGTTCCAGCAGCACGCGACGGTCTCATCTTACACGGTAAAAACACCGGCCGATGCAATGTTCGGCGGACGAAGAGCCAGAGCCCTCGATCTCATGATACTATGGTGTACGAACGAAGATTAAGAGATTCCCAGATCGGGAGTAATGCCTACTTATTCGGTCGGACAACTCGTCTACGTGAGGAATTTCAGCGGAAGTCGGGCCTTCCATGTAAAACTTGAGTAGAAAAGGCTCTATGTTGGTCGACCAGAAGGTGTCTTCCCTCTGAATACGATGGATATCAATGCCCTTGAGCGTAAATATTAACGAAATCACAAAACTTTCTTTTTGTATTGTGTAACTGCCCTTGTATTTGGTAGTAGAAGCTATGGTATTGATTTGGACCTTTCACACCAGGCTCCTTTTTCTTATTTTTCGCCTCATACTCCTTTGCGGTTTCAGTAGGCTTCAAGAATCTTTTGGAACGGGGACACTTTACGTCAATGAGGCCATTTGTTCCAAGTAGTCAATCAGGGAATGCTGCTAGAAATCCGTCCCTCATATTAACGAATAAGCCGCACTTCTGTACAGTGCAGTTTTCCTGTTCCACGTACAGTTGTAAAGCAGCATCCTCATTGATTCGACAATATTCTGTTGCGGGTGAAGAAAGGTCTTTGGGTACACGATACTTGAAACAAGTCTGGCACTGTACGTTGTGGTTCGATACCCACTAATGTCGTCGTCCTTATAGAGCTGCATCATTTAATCATTACCTAGTCACCTCCTATTGCTCTTCATCAACAATAAGTACAATAGGCTACCGCCATATTACAATACATGAATTAAAAAATTGAGTCGTTCAGTCCTTCAATATGTTTAATATTTATATAATGTTATTACGTTACATTACCTCGAGACGATCGACGTCCATCGTCGATCTTCAAATACTTATATAAGGGGTGGGGGGGGGCGATCGGTTGCCGAGTGCATGTTTATACTCCGTTTCACCTTATGTTGTACCGCAGCGAAGGCTAGAAGCGCGAGCTCATAGCGTTGACAGCTGCCTTTAGTGCACGAGAGCTTGTGCCGCCGAGATGTGCCGTACAGCAAGGAGCTCGCGCTTGTAGCCTTTCCTGCGGTACACCATAAGGTGAAATAAGGTATAGCGCACACCAGCTCGGAGCACGTGGAGCGAAAGCTCGCGCTGCAGAACCCACCCCGCCCCTGCCCGTTTCGATGTGGAAGAGCATCATACCGGCGTGCGGTCGTGTATCACTACTGCGTGGTGCACGTTAAAGTCCCCAGGTTTGCGGTTGTACCGCACTGGCTAAATTGCTCATCTACACCTGAGACACCAGACGCCCACTAAGGCAGACTAACTTCCGGCTGTATAAACATACACACAACAATTTGCAATTAGACGCACAATCACAAAGAACACAGCGTGCCGCCTCTTTTCTTTGGACCGTCTTTTTTTAACCAGCGCAAGCTCGCGCGTTCTCTCTTTTGAGACGGTTAGAACTAACGTTGATTAGAACAGTCGCACATAAAACCTCTCACTATGTGTAGGTGGTTAAAACTAAATAAGCTATAATAATGGTGTATTATTCATATTTAGTTTCAGTTTCAGTCAGGGGAAAGGAGGTTCGCGGGAAGTAGGGCCAATAAATGAGCTGCGCTTAGAGTATCGGCACTCTCTTCCCCGACAGTGTTGTGGGCGCCGCCATTTTGGTGCTTGTGCAGAGCAGGCGCAACTGCCGATCGTCATGATTCAAAATTGCGACTTCCTCAGCATTAGATTCGGTGTTAGGAAGCTCATGTAATATTGCTTTGCTTTGTCGCAAACTGTTTAAAATGGAGGACGGAAAAGCGTTTCTTGTGACTTCAGATACAGCTTCAAATAACTGGCAACCATGATTTTAAGCCACAATATGGCCAAGTGTCGCTACTCTGAAGCGTAGCTTATTTAATGACACTATTCATGCCCTTGTTCAAGAAGCTTGTAATACCTGGAGGGGCCATGACGTGAGCCCCGTGGATTCCACAAGCCACTACCTTTTGACACCTGCCTCTTCCTCATTTTTCCCGCTAGTGCCAGTAAATTAGCTACGCTTCAGAGTAACGACACTTGGCCATATTGTGGCTTAAAATCATGGTTGCCAGTTATCTGAAGCTTTATCTAAAATCACAGGAAACGCTTTTCCGTCCTCCACGAATGTTTAAACCACCCGCGACAGAGCATAGCAATATTGTATCAGCTTCCTAGCATCGCATCTAATGCAGAGGAAGTCGCACTTTTGGATCATGACGATCGGCAGTTGTGTTTGCTCTGCACAAGACCCAAAATGGCGGCGCCCAAAACAATTTTGGGGAACGGAGTGCCGATGCTTTAAGGCCACGGTCCCACTGAATGTGGCAGTTTAGGTACTTTTTGGCAGGTCATTACTCATCTCCTTTTAAATACTGTTTTGTGGGATTGATGTCATTTGAAAGGCAATGCAATCCTCTTTCATTTGATATTATGCATGTATTGGTTTATACTGTTCATGCGCATTTGTAGCGTTGCGAATATGATGGCGCGGACCCTCACTTGCTCCGCTGGTTCATGTTTTATGAACGATTCATTAAAGATAACACGGTTCCAATAGAGCAGTTTTGTTAAGATGATGTCGGAGCAGAATGTAACGGTATACTTTTTTGGTATTTGCACTACTTTGTTTTTTTCAGCTCTCCAAATATTGCCCTAAAATTGACATTTTTCAGCAAAAATATGTTTTTAATGACAAGCGCTAGGGCAATGAAATTAGCTACAGATGTAGTGCTTATAATTGGTAATATGCAGAAAAAAATTTAATGTTGTGTAAAATTTTTTGTTTAGATATTCTATATCAAACGTAGCACTTTTTTGTGCTTCGAGTCATGGTAATTCAAATGCCGCTGAGTAAATAATTAAACTATGGTAAAATCTTTTATAACATTTAGAACTACAATAGTTGCCCAAGAGGTGGACGGTGGCTTTTTTTATTTTCAAAGTCATAACGCTCCGGGACCCCTTCAAACTTACCTGTTTTTGACGCACATCTTTTTTGGACATCAAACAGATTTATTGGCATCTAATAACATTTATTTTATGGAATAGATATACATTGCGATGTATTAGATTTTCCCAATGATCTTGCTTTGGTTTCTTGATAGTTGTAGAGCTTAGCTAATTTTAAAAACAATTAAAAACTGTTTGGGTGTTTTGTTGCGCTACCTGGCGGATGGCAGACAAAACTGCTGATTTCTAAGTTCAAAAAATTTTCGAGGGCGGCGTTGGCGTCTGTATCATCATCAATCTCCGTGTCGTTTTACCTTCACATTTAGAAAATATATTTGAAGATTTACTATCGATAAATGAACGGTTTAAGTACTGGGTCAGGTTAATAAATCTAAGACAAATAATTACACAAGCGTAGCGTGATATAAAGTGTTCATTATTCGATATAATTGAAATCAATAAACGATAAAGACGAAGAGGGAAAGAATACACCCGAGTTCACTTCATGCCTAGAGTCACTAAATGAGCTGCGCTTAAAGTATCGGCACTCCGTTCCCCAAAATTGTTTTGGGCGCCGCCATTTTGGGTCTTGTGCAGAGCAAACGCAACTGCCGATCGTCATGATCCAAAAGTGCGACTTCCTCTGCATTAGATGCGGTGCTAGGAAGCTGATACAATATTGCTATGCTCTGTCGCGGGTTGTTTAAACATTCGTGGAGGACGCGGCGTTTCCTGTGATTTTAGATAAAGCTTCAGATAACTGGCAACCATGATTTTAAGCCACAATATGGCCAAGTGTCGTTACTCTGAAGCGTAGCTAATTTACTGGCACTAGCGGGAACAATGAGGAAGAGGCAGGTGTCAAAAGGTAGTGGCTTGTGGAATCCACGGGGCTCACGTCATGGCCCCTCCAGGTATTACAAGCTTCTTGAACAAGGGCATGAATAGTGTCATTAAATAAGCTATGCTTCAGAGTAGCGACACTTGGCCATATTGTGGCTTAAAATCATGGTTGCCAGTTATTTGAAGCTGTATCTGAAATCACAACAAACGCTTTTCCGTCCTCCACTTTAAACAGTTTGCGACAAAGCAAAGCAATATTACATGAGCTTCCTAACACCGAATCTAATGCTGAGGAAGTCGCAATTTTGAATCATGACGATCGGCAGTTGCGCCTGCTCTGCACAAGCACCAAAATGGCGGCGCTCACAACACTGTCGGAGAAGAGTGTGCTGATACTCTAAGCGCAGCTCATTTATTGGCCCTACTTCCCGCGAACCTCCTTTCCCCTGACTGAAACTGAAACTAAATATGAATAATACACCATTATTATAGCTTATTTAGTTTTAACCACCTACACATAATGAGAGGAGAAACGGCCGGGTAGGAGAAACGCGGGTTTTATGTGCGACTGTTCTAATCAACGTTAGTTCTAGCAACCGTCTCAAAAGAGAGAACGCGCGAGCTTGCGCTGGTTAAAAAAAAGACGGTCCAAAGAAAAGAGGCGGCACGCTGTGTTCTTTGTGATTGTGCGTCTAATTGCAAATTGTTGTGTGTATGTTTATACAGCCGGAAGTTAGTCTGCCTTAGTGGGCGTGTGTCTCAGGTGTAGATGAG
>JAZHYW010017634.1:0-29381 GCA_037355805.1 Ixodes ricinus | reverse complement strand
CCTTCGTTTCAGTTGTAGCTGCTGTGGCGTCAGATTGCGAGCTCTGATTGTGTATTGAGTAAGGTGGGCATAAAGCAGTGCCTTGAGTCTGCCCTGCAATCCATGAATCGAGTCGGCGTTCTGGCCAAATCTACAAAAAAGCAGATGACCCCTTTCCTTACCTATGCAGAAGCGCACGTTTGTCTGCCCGTTTTGCATGGGTGGTTGTGCCGTCCAGAATTCCGAGCTCCGAGTGGCTCTGATGGTGGGTAGGCGATCAAAGACAAGCTGCCTATCGGAGGCCTGCCCACACTCGCTTGAATCGTGAGCTCGGCATGCTGGCAGCCTTACAACCCCTGACAAAGACAGGCAGACGGCCTTGTACACTCCCACAAATGGCAGCACGGTGCCCTGAGGGTAGCAATTATACGCGAGTGACCCAGTCGCCAGGCTCGATCTAAAGGGACCGTATAAAATCTGACGGCTGCACTTAGAAATCTAAACTTTTCGTCAAACGGTGTATTTCACAGGTTGTTTTGTTCTTGTAAAATTGCAAAGCGTAACTCCCTTTCTGTAAAAAAATAAGGCCAAAGAAGCTTGCCAGGGTCTCCGGCGGGCGGCGACACAGACGACCGAGCCCAGTGAGCGGGGTGTGGTCTCGGCGTTCGCGTATTGATATGGGGCTTGTGAGCCACAGCTTCAGCCACCCTACTCTAGATGTTGGTGGATATAAATATAACATTTTTCAAAACCAACTTTTTTTTTTTTTTAATTTTGTTTTTTTGGGGTCGTGTTTTTCTTGAAGTAATTTTGGTTTTTACTTTTTATTTTCATTTTGGTATCTTGTGTGTTGAGTGTGATCGTTTATATATTTCCTGTTTATTTGCAGTGTTCTTCGGGGATGTGCACTGAGTCTATGGACCAACACACTGTTTACAAACAAGCCCGCGTTTGCCCACACCAGGTGTGGGCACTGCTGGCGAAAAACCAGATTTGGGTGAGGTGAAGCTTCTGCGCATGCGCACTGGCGACAACAGCGCCACCGCAGAGCGTGACGTCAGAGCCGCGTGTTAGTCTATAGACTATTTTGGTTGTTTTGGGGCTCATTAAATCAATATTATTATTATAGCATCACTGCCTGTGTACATCACATACTGCACTTGGTTTCCATTTTGTCACCGACCCTCAAGCAAGCTCTCACTCACCATCTTGAATAAGACATTATTATTATTATTCTGATCTTAATATTATATTGCAGAGTATATAATGGGTGATAAGAGTAAGATGACCCATGTTGTACCATAATGGGTCAATAGATTAAACTCCTCGTTAAATAATCCAAAAAGGTTTTTGTTTTGTAAGGCATGATGTCTACCCCCCCCCCCCCAAGAGGTATGTTACCTACTCGTACCCATAACCCAAATCTGGCACTTGCTCAGAGTAAAGTTTTTGAAGTTTTAGTTTCTAGTTTTTTGAAACAGGAGTTGTGCCCACTGCCCTCTGCACTTGTGCGAGCGTCCGTGTGAGCGTGCGTTTGTGCAATGTGCGCAGCATCCGGAGGGGCTATGAGGTCTACAAGCAGGTGTGTGCGGCGTGCCACAGCCTCAGAGTACATTGCCTACCGCAACCTGGTGGGCGTGTCCCCACCGAGGCCGAAGCCAAGGCGGAAGCCGAGTCGGTAAGCCAGAGGCTCCCACGACCGTGGAAACATCTTCCAGTGCATGTTTATGGGTAAAACAGCGCAAACAAGACACAGGACAGAGCGCTGACTGTCAACTGTTTATTTGTAAGGAACGCCCAATGCTGTGGTCACACCGGAAACAAAGATTACATCGCAACACATGACTCACATGATCGTGACAGGTGTCAAGCCCCTCGAAAATGCCAACTCGCAATCATAAAGATCCATCGAGCGCGCTGACGACAGTTGTCTTTGAACTTGGAAATGTAAAAGGCCTCAGTTATCTCCATAGTTTGTTGGTGACTGTGTCTTGCCAGGACCGTGGTATCTGCCAAAACCGGAGAGCAACCACATCTGTCGCAGTGAACCGCCAGATTCCCTGACGGAGATGCCCTAATCGAACACGCATGTTCACGTAATCTATCATTAATACAGCGACCGGTCTGGCCGGTGTAAACTTTTACAAGTCGGGGAAATACCCATAACGGCTATATCCATAAGGTGGCACATAGGTTAAAGAAATTTGCGTAATGCCACGATGTTCCTGTCGTTTCCTCAGCCCCGGCCAAGCTGGTACGTTTATGTGCGAGGTGGAGAAGGGATCGGTTGTCAGGGCCACATTTGTTAAGCAGCATAAAAATCAGCAGAACCCATCCTTTGGGAATGATTATCTACGTTAATGCGAATAGCATCAAACGGTGCGGAGTTATGCGCGTTCGTCAGGTGGCCGGCACCACTCTAGATACGCCAACCCACTCTTGAGGCGATTCTAAATTTGTTGACACTTTCACAGCCCTGCGCACGATCTCCGCAGCCCAGCACGTGCGTTTCTGTCACTTAGGAAGGCGAGCAAAGCACGCGCCATACGCACAAACACTCAAAATGGTACCGACCAGACTTTCTGGCGTCTCAGCTAGTCTCAACCAACGGTACTCTAAACGGTTGTTTATATCTTTACCATAGGACGCGCTTACAGCGCTGTCACAGCTACCGGTGCGCGCGCGTTCCATGCACGAGGGCTCATTCCGCTCTCGTGAGGGTGAGCACGGCCGCTACATCACCCTCTCCCGAGCGCGGGAGAGGGTGAGCTAAGAGGCAGTGCTAAGCCTCACGGAGGCGGAATGGCCCTCGTGCATGCGAGCACGCGCGCGGTGGTAAGATATAAACAGGTGTTTAGAGTGCCATTGAATGACTGCCTTCATAGCTCTGTGGTTAGCGCGTCTGCCTGCTGATCAAAGGGTCAACGGTTCGAATCCCGCCGGCGCCGGTCTTTTTTATTTATTTATCGACCCGCGGCGTAAGGGGTTAGATAGCCAGATAGATATATAGATAGATAGATAGATAGATACATAGACGAAAAGTGCGTGAAGTATCCAAAGAATGCTGTTCGCATTAAAACAAGTTTGTCCCTTGTGTGTGTGTGCCGTGGCGGGGGGGCTGGTTTGCTATTCCCCTGACTTGTAAAAAAGTTTTACATCGGCCAGACCAATCGCAGCACGTAATGATAGATTACGTGAGCAAGCGTGTTTGGGTAGGAGCATCTCCGTCAGGGAATCTGAGCGGTTCACTGGGACAGATGTGGATTTGCTCTCCGGTTTTGGCATGACACACGGTCCTGGAGAAGAACAGTCACCTATGAACTAGGTAGATAACTGAGGGCCTTTCACATTTACAAGTTCAAAGACCTAACTGAACGATCATGCGCGACTTAGACAGATCTTTATGATCGTGAGTTGGCATTTTTTGAGGGGCTTTAACTAGTGACGGTCAAAAACAGTAAAATTTGTTCCAATAAAATTGTGTTTTAGTTTCTATGAGGCATCAGCGTTCTGACAAGTTGCAGAGCGTCGATGGCGGCGGAAACAGCAGGATCGAGCGCTGGGCGCCAGCAGATCCCGGATCGGCCACGTGGATTCTCTCGCGTAGATATGTGGGCTTCCAGAGCGATCAGCATAGAAGGTTGGGCTCGTTAGAACGTTTCAATCTCCCGAATACACCAACTCATGTTTACAAACAAACCGGAGCGCCCGGAGCGCCCCTAGCGGACGCCACCGGCGCCGCGCATGCGCGGTGGGGGTGTGGGCAACAAGCTCGCCGTCGCCCATAAACAAACCGTTGAAATGCGATGTTGTCGGCGTCGGTGTGAGTCCCCCTGCCCTTTATCGCTTTCGAATTGTTGATTCTACGTCTTCCTGGCAATGTCTGACTACATGAGCGGCGTCAGCGAAATTAACGAGGCTCGTTACACCGCAAAACTTCGCGTGAATAATCTGACATGCGGCGATTCATTCCGCGTGGACGCCGCAGAATGTACGCTAAAGCCTGACTCACATGATGAGATTTTGCTCGCAATTTTCAGTCGCGACGTCGCTCGGGCTTCAAAAGCGTGAACCGTAGCTGAGATGGTCGACGTCGATACTGAAAATCGCAAGCAGAATCGGACGAAGTGAATCAGGCATAACAAGTCGGTGATGGCTGCTGGTAACAATAATCAGCATCTCCTTGTATCTGCTGTTTACGTGGAGCCTGCTTACCAACCTTCAAACTTACGTCTTTTGAGGCCTGCACTTACTTCTTATCGCAAGTACCGGGCCAACATTTCGTCTACGGGCCGGTGTCGTCTAAAAGAGCAGACGACAAGCAGAAGCGTTTGAAAGAGCAGACGACAGTTCGAACGATCAGACGGCCGTTCGAACTTCCAAGACGCACTGAACGTAGTCCACAGGTGGGCCGTACAACTTGACGGTTTTCCGGCGTTCATGTTGGAACAAAACAAATAAATCTGATGACCACAAGTATCCGTGAATTCAACCCAAAGTGCTTCCCGCCCAAGCAATTGTGGTCCGGCGGCGTCTGGTTTACCATTTTTACAGCACATATCCACGGTCTCGGACGAACCGAGAACATGAAAACTGATCTTCAAACCTTTCTCGACTCTTTTAGTACAGCCCCAGTCGCGGCGGTTTGACGAAAAGGCATGTTTTCGTCAGGTTCCTTTCAAAACAACGCAGGAATACACGCCTCACATGGGGCCTTCCGCCCACAGCCCCAGACCGGAAGTGCGACCGACGCGCCACCACCGCGCCGTGACGTAGCAGAGGCATGAGTTCGTGTATAGGCAACGGGGTTCTCGGGTTTACCAGACCGCGACTTATTACGGAAACAACCCAATGGCGTATCCGCGGCCGGGCATCGAACCTCGACTTTCGCGTGGTAATGTTTTTTTTTTCACTGCACGCTGACTTTTCCGGCCAGCGGTTGCCTGAAGCTGAGCAGGTTGGTTATTCATGCTTTTAGGGGTATGCCAGCTGAGCGAAGGAAGAAAAATACAAGACAGAGAGACGACGCAAGGGAACATGCGCATGCACACACGCATGGACTAACAACCATTTACTGAATGACATCTTTTCCTTTGTCGACTTTCATTTAATGGATAACTACTTTTCCTTTGTCGACTTTAATTATTGCCTGAGATGAAATATTTGTCCCTCGTCTCCAGTCACATCCCAGTTCGAAAAACCTTACATCCCCAGAGGTGACGACCTTCTGTGGCTCATGCGGGCTAATTTACACAGGGGGTGTTTCCTGCACATACTTCTTTTCTTTTTGCATGTAGACGCAATGGAGGGCAGTGCTTACGCGATCTTCCTTCTTCTCCTCATTGGCTAGGGACTCTAGGATTTCCTTGCGATCTGTTTTTTGTGTCTAGCCATGGTGGTGATGTTTGAAAAAAAGGGAGCACATTGCATTCGCGGCAATGCGCTGGAACGTGGCCGCTAGCTGCAATTGTGCGCCTGAGGCGGCGTGTTCGCTAGTGCGGTCATTTAGCACAGCGCCAGTTTGTCCGATGTGCTCGTTTCCACATGACAGTGGAATGCCGTAAACAACAGCACTTTCACATGGGGGCGTATTGAGTCCTGTGTGCGGTGCCGCTTTTCATTTCTTCGTCGGCCTCCACCGTTAGCCTTGCCGCTACATAGCGCCCATGCCTTGTTGGGCATATGGCATGTCATGTGCCGCAGGGTTAGCGGTGAGCGACATTGAACGAAAAAGAACACATCGCGGCACCGCACTGGGAGTTCAATACGTCCCGAAAATGTGAAAGTGCTCTTGTTGCAACATTCCGCTTGTCATGTGGAAAGCGCATCGTCCAGACTAAACATAGAGCACTGTGTGCGTGACGCACCGAAGACTCCGCCGCCTCCGTCTCCTGAGCAGCAGGCACCCCTTCCAGCGCATTGTGTGCCAGATGCCAATGTGTGCTCCCTTTTTCTTAAACATCGCCATCTGTGGCTGGGCCGCAGAAACGGATCGGAAAATCCTAGAGTCCCTGGCCGATTGAGGAGAAGAGGAAGGAGGTTGTGTAAGCACCTGCCTCCATTGTATACATGCAAAGAAAAGAGTATTTTGCAGGAGCACCCTGTGTAGGCTCCAGCCTGCGTGATCGAACACGGCGTCACCTCTGACCTCTGGGACTGCAGTGATGTCGAACAAGTCGCAGGCAGTATCGTCTTCATCTAGGCAATAATTAAAAAGTGTCGACGAAGGCAAAAGTTGTTATTCAGTAGATGGTTGTTCAGACCTGCCAAGTTTACGATTTTACCCTTCGTGGAGTGCCTGCGATTTTCAACACAGTTTCACGAGTATGCAGTAATGGCGAAGCCATAGTTTTACGATTTTCCGCACCGCGTGTAAAAAAAAAAAAAAATATTTCGATTTTAAGCATGCATCTTGCCTGTTTTACAAGTTGTGGTTGGCAACACTGGTACATCGACTTGTATGCCAGGGAGCGCGAGACTGCCGCTCCACTCGTTGTAAGGCCAATTGTCATTGAGAATATCCATTCATCCATCTTAATCTGCAAACTGTTTCCGAAATCTCCTTTGTTGTGGCGACGTTGGATCTGGCGGGCGTTGTGCGTTTTGCCCAACTGGAACTTTTTACTCATGATCACTTGGAAACCGTCGGGAAAAAATACTTCCAAGTGTTTTATTCCCAGCTATTCAACCGACTTTCCATTTACGAGAAGACGTCGCGCAAGAGGCGAAAGGTGCGTGCATTCGTAGTTTGTGTCGCTGCGATGCTCAACATTTACGCACGCTGGTCGCCGGGAGAATGCATGTGTGCATCTGAATACAAAAAAGCATAAGGACTCTGCAAAATTGGTTGGAACCAACGAAGCTTGGAGGGTACTTTAGTCGATCAACGGATTACGGCACTACCGAGCAGAACGCCTTTTTCAGGCATTTCTGATCGAACACAACGTGCCCCGTTCCACGGCGGTTGTTGTAAGAGACGTTAAAGAGCAAGAACTTTGCTCCTTAAGCTCCGTTAAACTAGGCACAGGCAGAAAGAGTTTTCAGCAAAGTGAAGAAGGCGCACACACACGCAGTTCCGCTCCTCCATGTCGAAAGAGACTGCCCGAGACTAGTTGTGAGATGCAGCAAGTCCGGAAAGTGCCGTGAACAAGTGTTCGATAAGAACATTCTAAGAAAAGCCGAAGCTGCAACTTCCTCGGGGTGTTGTAACCTTCTACTTCTAAAGAGTAAGACATTTGGTCGTGCAACGTGTGAT
The DNA here is from genome assembly GCA_037355805.1 of Ixodes ricinus. Classification (NCBI taxonomy): domain Eukaryota; kingdom Metazoa; phylum Arthropoda; class Arachnida; order Ixodida; family Ixodidae; genus Ixodes; species Ixodes ricinus. The sequence goes on along the minus strand of JAZHYW010017634.1, from coordinate 22,147 downwards.
TGTGTTTGTGCCCTAGTTGGCGCATTTGTTTTACCTAGGCCAAGTTTTTGAAGAATAAAACAGTTTTACGTATTTCTTCATACAATTGTAGTGTTTTTTGGCACCTATGTAGTATTTTCAGCATTGTAGGGTTGGCAGGTCTGGTTGTTAATCCCAGCAGAGTGCATGTGTATGTTCCTTGTGTCTCCCTCTCTGTCTTGTATTTTTCTACCTTCGTTCAGCTGGCATATCCCACAAGCATGACATTTCATCGTCGCATATATCTTCACATGTAGGATGCAGAACTAAATTACATGTGAGGAAATTTAATTATACGCTTTGCTGTGAGAGCGTTACCAAGTTGTTGCACAGAAATAAAAAGGCAAATTTCTAATCTCTTTTTTTTTTGTCGGGACAGGCCAATGCACGAATCTTGTGAAATATTATTTGCACTGGAATGAAGAGTATTTGGTAGTCGAGTTTTGTTTACCGTCATTAATTCTTATTTTAGGCGTCGGCCTTCCGAAATTTGCGTAGGGCTTAATTTGTTTGGCAAGAATTGCGCGGTTCAAAATCAATACATCTGATTTGTCTTTAGCATGTTACGAATGATGTAATTATAGGACTTTATTTTGCACAACCGAAAGCTGGTGATAATTTGCGGTTGTCCTGGTGCCTCGAACCAAAGTGCTGTACGTAAGCTGGGTTTAGGACAATGGATGACGCTTCTTTAGCCAGAGCAATATTGGATTCGATTATTCTGTGCATGGATCAGAAGCTTTGGATAGTTGTGCTTTTAGATAATTAATGTGCGTATTCATGAGGCTCTTCGTGAAACCAGACACCAAAACACGTTTGTTCGGTTACTGACGTCATTAAATTTTTCATTGATTTTGCCATTACCACATTTGTTTACTAGCCTAGACATTGCATATTTGATCTTAACCGCTCGGACAAATTCAGCGAAGTAGGACTTCTTTTTCTTCCGGGACAGTCTCTCTTGGTGAAAATTCGGAAAATAAAGCGGAAAATAGCCCAGAGGCGGTGGCAGTGCTGCCATCTGCCAGAGAGTGCACAAAACATGAGCCGGACTTTCACATTGGGGTTAAAATGTGGCAGCACTGGCTGGGGATGGAGCGGTGTTCGTGGGATGGAGAGTGCACAAAACCCCAGCCATACACAGCGGACAGCACAAGTGTTGAAATGTGGCTGGGGACGGGTGTACACGAGCCGGACTTTCACAATGGAGTTTAAATGTGGCAACACTGGCTGGGGATGGACGGTGTTCTTGGGAGGAAGAGTGCGCAAATACCAGCCCACTACACAACGGACATCACAAGTGTTAAATTGTGGCTGGGGACGGTGTGCATGACCCAGACTTTCTACACGAGGTTAAAATGTGGCAACACTGGCTGCGGACGGTGTTCTTGAGAGACCAGTTTTGGAAGCGAGTGTGGCCGCCCTTTGCAGGTCCAGATCCTGGACGGCCCCAACGAGGAGGGACTGATGTTCGAGCGCCCAGGGAAGCTCTCCGACTGCTCGCGACCCTACCCCAACGACGAGGCGGCGCGTGCCGCCAACAATGGGGCCCTGCCCCCGACCTGAGCTTCATCACCAATGCCAGGCACGGCGGCGAGTGCGCTCCCCCCCCCTCCCCCTCCACTTCCAGCTGGATTATGGAACTGTGCCCCAGCTGCGAGTGAGGAGTCCAGCTGGATTCCAGCTGGTCTCAGCACTTCCAGCTGGGACCAGTTCCATAATCCAGCTGCGAAAAGGGCTGATGGTTGCCTGGGGCCATGTGGTAAATGGGCCAACCGTGGGCTTTCTGCAGGACTACCTATTTGCCCTGCTCTTGGGCTACTGCGACCCTCCGGCCGGAGTCAAGGTCCAGGAGGGCCAGTACTACAACCCCTACTTCCCGGGCGGAGCCATTGGCATGGCCCAAGCGTTGTACAATGAGGCCATAGAGTACTCCGATGGGACGCCCGCCACGGCGAGCCAGATGGCCAAGGACGTCTGCACCTTCCTCAAGTACTGCACCGAGCACTGAGCATGACGAGCGCAAGCGCATGTTCATCAAGGTGTGCTCCCGTCACGCCTTCATTTGTTTTTACGGCGGAGCTGTTAAAGGGCTAGATTTCCCCAGTATCGTGTCCGTCACCAAGTAAATGTCGACGCAAAACTCTGGACGGCTACCGCCATCTACCCGAGCAGCAACAGCAACCAGACGTCCGGCGTCGCTCGTAGATGGCAGCAACCTTTCCGGCCTTTCCACTCCGGTTTTGGCCAGGGTGGAAAGGCTGAATTTCTCGAGGCGTCGTCCTAGAAGGCGTCCTTGAGGTCGTCCTAGATGTCATCCTAGAGGTCATCCTTGAGGTCGTCCTCGAGGTCATTCTCGAGGTCGTCCTAGATGTCGTCCTTAAGGTGGTCTAGATGCCGTCCCTGAGGTCATCCGAGACGTCCTCGAGGTCGTCCTAAAGAGTCGTCTTTGAGGTCGTCCGAGACGTTGTCCTCGAGGTCCTAGAAGTCATCCTTGAGGTCGTCCTAGGCGTCATCCTAGACGTCGTCCTCTGGGCGTCGTCCTTGAGTGTCGATCCCACCATAGGCCTCCTGCTTTGCCCAGGAGGCGCTGCAGAAAAGTTGTCTGGCAGCGCCCCCTACGATTTGTTTATAGGTATTGGGTAGTACAAACTTGCGCCCTTGCGCCACTTGCGCATTCCAATTTGACCCGCGTGCAAACGTTAGCCGGCGGCGCCGGCGTTATGAATTCCTTCCGTGCGATTTTCTTACGGCAAGGAATCGAGCCAATTTCTAACGTGGAAAGCTGCTTTCGTTCGTGAACACTTCGCAAAGAGAATAAACTCAGCGACGCAAGCTACGTCTACGCTGTACAAGAAGCCGCAAATTTGGTGTCGGCGTGATGCCACTCGCAAAAACAGCGAGCTTCTTATTATATCGAGCTTGAGGTGAGCATTCCGAGGTACGTTAACGCACCTTGTAAGTAAAAACTCCCAAACTGCAGCCCCTCCGTACAGCCAACGCTATCAGCTGATGACCAACCTCGAAAATCCGCGAAAGCAGACGCAAGCGGTCGAGCGTCGACCGGCTGTCTGGCGGCCGAGCAACTTTATTTCACTCTTGAGGACAGTTTGGTCATCACAAAAGGCCAGTGGCCCGTACTCGTAGGTCTGTGGCACCATACAAGACATTATACACGCACACACTCGCACACGTAAATAAATAAGAAGGGAGGGAGGCAAGCGCGACATCGAACACAATAATAATAATAATCTTTATTTGCAGAGAAGTTGAACCCCGAGTGGCTTGCTCGGCTAGAACAGAAAGGCCAAAGCCCGTAAACATTTGTGCGTCTGCTAGCCAACCCGCCAACCACCCGGGGGCAGGAGAAAAACGAAGGAATGCACGCTGCCTCTCGAGCTCTCGCAGCTTTTCTTGCACATTTGCGACGTAAGCTTCACGCGACATAAGATCAGCAGTAGGAGCTCCGCCTCCAGCACATGCATGTTGCTTTCTCTGGTGCGTAGGTGCGCGCGTATGCTCGATGTATAATTCGTTTCCGACGCTACAAGCGCGAGCATGTGGCCCTGAACAGTGCTTGCACTGCACGAGCGCGCGTGCTTGACAGGGACACTGAAAGCCCGCAGCTCGCGCTTGTAGCATCGGCTGCGTCTGGACGTAGCCGATGCTACGTCCAGACGCATGACGCACGTTTCGATGCATGCCACGGCCGCTTGATCGAGTGGCCGTGCCTTAGCAGAACAACCTGGAGGGCGAACAAAAAAAAAACAATTGTCTCGCTTACTCAGTGCGCTGGGCGGCTAGTATCGTTCCCTTCGCTCGACTTTGCACGGTTTCAATGGGAATCTGTAGAACTTCACTCCGGGGTTCTTCCCGTTCTTGACAGTTGACGACGCAACAGTACCGCCGACGGCGACGTTTCGAACGGAACGCATCGAGGCCGCGCATGTTGCTCCCGGTTTCGACGTGCTTGGACGATGGAGGAACTAGCTTGGGGCGAGCTCGGGTCCCCGCGGTAACGTTGTGCGGTGACGACTACGGGTGACATATTTTGAATCGTAACCACCGAACGCAACGCACAATTAACAGCAGCGCACAGACGTGAAAGCTATCCGAAGTCCCGAACAGCTTGGCTATTACGCGATACGCGTACGGGGCCGCGGGGCCGCGGCGGGCTTGTACTACTCAGACGTTTTATTGCCCGGCACCGGAGGGCGCCACGATACGTTCAAAGCTTCAGCGCAGGAGGCCTATAGTGCAGCTTTGCTGGTCTTCCTTCTTCACCAGGGTGGAAAGGCTGAAAGTTTTTTACATCGACATAGAAAAGGCTCAACTTGAGAGGAATCGTACGAAAGTTCTGGTGCCCACTGGCAACGTCTGCTTTTGGGCATCGGTACTTGCAGGAGACAAGTGTGTCACCCTTGTGGTGGTGGTTTAGAAAGAAAGAACGTACTTTTTTGAAATACTGTAATCACATGCTGAACACGGCTGCCGTCTCGGCATTCAGCAAACACCGTACCGTGGTGTAACGAGAGTGTGCAGCGATTCATATTTTATCACCTGTACTGTGGATCTGGTTACAAAAGGAATTCGGATGTACCATGTGTAAGTACGTATATATAGTTATCGAAGAATCTTCTCTTACTCTGATTGTATAATATACGCTTACATACTGGGTGTTCTGTTCTAATTTCAACAGATTTATTACAAAAAAAATCTGCAAAAGATTCACCAATACAGTCGGGGCAGGCGAGAGTTAAATAGCCCAGGGGACATTATACGGGTGGCTAATGTTTGCACTGAAGTCGGCTAATTAATTGAAATTCGTTAATTAACTTTTTGATTAGTGGAAATAGACGTACGGGTTCCAATTAGTAACTTGGAGAGCGTGGTCGAAAACCACTAGATGAACTCTTTTAGACCGACTCGAAGCTCCGTGGGAAACTCGGGGACGCACCAAAGTTTGCGGCAGCGCAAAGCTGGCGTAGCAGAATGCTGTGATAATCTAATCGTCCACCTTTCGCCACCGCTAGCTTAGCGCCTGCTGCAACTTTGGTGCACCCAGAGTCTCTCTCCCCCTAGTCCGCCGCCTATGAAATATAGCGCAGAAACATGTACAACCATCTTTTGCCCCACTTCAGCTCTTTGCATAGTATACTGATGGACAACACTGCCTGCTTGTTTATGTTTGTTGAGCATTGCATTTGCGTTGTGAAGCATAAGTATAGTAATCGCGTTGGACAATTTGGACCATTTAGCCCTTATGGAGATCGAGAGTTTTCCATTTTTTTTTGAGTTTCATAGACCTCTATTGATCGGAACAAGCAGTGCGTAAAATGACTGAGCCAATAGTCAAGCAAGGGCTTACAAAAACTATTCCTGCCATCCTCATTTCGTCTGCAACTGCAGGCTTCCACAGTTTTAGTGTTTAATTTTGTCGGAATCTGGTTGGTATATTTTTAGGTTCTTCTATTTTCTCAGGAGACCCTTTACCAATTGTTTTGCATCTCTGAAGAAAGCTGTTTCTTTGAAGTGGACAACCAGCATTTAATGACTAGGCTCGTATGACCACTTGACAATTGACAAGCGACATTTGTCAAAATTGACAAATGTCAATTTCGACAAAAAGCAATTTGTCAAAAAGTTGTTTTAACCAAGTTGAATATTTCACATCTAGGCCCATTTCCTTTGCAATTTGCAACTATCAGTAACGGCCTGAGAGATGCCCCGACGCTATTTTTGGCATGATTTGCAATTTTTTCAATGACACCAAAAGATGGCCCAACTCTACTAAATGCTGGGCCATGGCCCCAATGGTGTGACATGGGCAGAAATGGTGTTCCTTAACCATGATAAGCAAACATTGCTGACGGTCTACAAGCTTGCTGATAATCACGAAGTTTTGCAGGTCACAAAATTTAAAATAGCATTTTTTGGACTTTGTTTTCTGCTCACAGAAATCATATTTGCTTTTCAATTTTAGGCGGCCTATTTGTCGGGATGTTACGCTACTTTTTGCTGGCGACTTCATCCGAGTACTATAAACAACTTGCAACGAGCTCGGAAGCGAAATATTAACTCGGTTTTGTTCGATTACTCTCCACTTTCGCGACGTCCTTAGTTTTCGAGTTAGTAGCTCTTTAATTTACGAAGAATGCAAACTGAAAAATAATTGTGCAAGAAATTCGAACATGCCAGAATGTTACGTTGTGTAGCATCCATTTGGGATTGTTGCCTAACTTTAATGAGCCTTCTCTATCGTAGTTTCTAAAACTCTGCTAGGTTCAAGGCAGAGAAGTGTTGTAAATGAGAGTAATTGAGTTATGATCATGATATTTTGACAATATGGGCATTATTGTATCAGGATCCTCCTAAAACTAAACAAGTTTTTGTTGATCTCAAGTTAATGGGGGATGGTAGGGTTAAACGGGCCATCTTGGTTTTAATTTTATATCTCAAGAACTACTGCAAGTTTTATTGTGGAATTTTATGTATTGGATGGATACACCTTTACGATTAATTTTCTGTTGCTTTCTTACAGAAGCGTTTTTTATATATTTATTTACGGAGTGTCAAATCTTAAAGGGGCCCTGCAATGGCTTTTTTACTGATTTTTAATTTGCACCAAACCTGAGCGCACTGAACGTAGTAACTTAATGACACTTTTCTTTTCTCGAATTTCGATTTATTTTAGAAGTTATAGGCAAATTAAGATTACAAAAACAAGCAAAAAATAACCTCCTTCATGACGTCCTTGGTTGTTTGAGTGGCCGTGAACTAGACGAGGGGTGGTGAGCTGAGCGAGCGCTCACGGCTGCCGTACTCCGTGTCGACGGCGCGAGAGGGCGCCACTAAAGCGTGTTCTGGATAGGCTGTATGTAGCGGGCAGCTAGAGCGGCTCTCATTGCATTTGCTGCGCGATTAAACACAAATTCGGCATGACACTTCATTGGCCACAAACGACAGCAAACACGGGGTAAAGATCAGTTCAGAATGGGAGCCACTTCGCGCTGCCATACCGCGAAACGGCCAAACCGCAAGACAAAGCTGCTCACCGAAGGCCTTGGGAACGCTCAGAGCCGGTCGGGTCCTTCGGTCCCTACGACCGCAGCGCCGCCGCGTACATCCGGGACCTTTCCATGTCGGCGCCTGATCCCACTACTCCTTTCTAGTAGGCGCCGCCTTTTCCACCGATTGGTGGCGGGTATGTCGACGGATCATTTCTTGTTTCCGTACTTTATAAACTGCATTTGTTTCTTTTCTGATCTCAAATACTGAACAAAAACTACTTTTATAAATAATTGAAACGGTTCGCGCCACTTATATTTTGTATTTCGACTAAAAAGAAGCTTTTAGCGGCTCTGACCAGTAGTAAGCCCAGGACCTAAGACGTCACATTATGCGCGCTTTCGGTACCGCGGGTCGCCCTCGTCGGTGGAGGAGGTTTCCGCGTCGTCCGGTTAAAATATGACGCACTGATATTTAGTGACTCTCTCCGTGCCCGCTGGCTTGCCCGAACCCCAAGAGACGTGGAAACCGCAAAAAAGGTAGACGCTTAAATATGATTGCAGGGCCCTTTAAGGGATACTGAACCAAGAAATTTAATGTTCATAATAAGTGGCTCACATTCTTTCCACGAGCCAGCAGCCACCGGTGTGCGCGAGCACACGTAACAAAAATGATGTCACAAACCTCCATTCGCGGTTAAGATGACAGTGAAATGTATGGGCTTCGGGCCGAAGGAGAATAAAGACAAGTTTTTCATCTACACAGTGGTGTCTGGTGTAAAAAGTAAGCGATAAATTGGTCTAACAAACACGTAGCTTTCACTTGTAGAGATGAAAAGCCTGTCTTTATTTTCCTTTGGTCCGAAGCCCATGCCTCTTAAGTGCGAATAGAGGCCTTTGACGTCATTTTCGTTGCGTGTGCTCGCGCACACCGGCGGCTGCTGGCTCGTGGAAAGAATGTGCGCCACTTATTATGAACACTAAATTCTTTGGTTCAGTATCCCTTTAAAGGGCCCTGCAATGACTATTTTACTGGTTTTTAATTTGCACCGAACCTGAGCGCACTGAACGTAGTAACTTAGTGAAACTTTTCTTTTCTCGAAATTCGCTTTATTTTAAAAGTTATAGGCAAATTAAGATTACAAAAACAAGCAAAAAATAACCTCCCTCATGACGTCCTTGGTTGCTTGAGTGGCCGTGAACTAGAGGAGGGGTAGTGAGCTCATCGCGAGCGCTCACGGCTGCCGCACTCCGTGTCGACGGCGCGAGAGGGCGCCACTAAAGCATGTTTTGGATAGGTTGTATGCAGCGTGCAGCCGGAGCGGCTCTCATTGCATTTGCTGCGCGATTAAACACTAATTCGGCATGACACTTCATTGGCCACAAACGACAGCAAACACGGGGTAAAGATCAGTTCAGAATGGGAGCCACTTCGCGCTGCCATACCGCGAAACGGCCAAACCCCAAGACAAAGCTTTTCGCCGAAAGCCTTCGGAACGCTCGGAGCCGGTCGGATCATCCTGCCCATACGACCGCAGCGCCGCCGCGTACATCCGGGACCTTTCCGTGTCGGCGCCTGATCCCACTACTCCTTTCTAGTATGCGCCGCCTTTTCCACCGCTTGGTGGCGGGTATGTCGACGAGTCATTTCTTGTTTCCGTACTTTATAAACTGCATTCGTTTCTTTTCTGAGTCTAAATTACTGAACAAAAACTACTTTTATAAATAATTGAAATGGTTCGCGCCACTTATATTTTGTATTTCGACTAAAAAGATGCTTTTAGCGGCTCTGACCATTAGTAAGGCCAGGACCAAAGACGTCACATTTTGCGCGCTTTTGGTACCGCGGGTCGCCCTCGTCGGTGGAGGAGGTTTCTGCGTCGTCCGGTTAAAATGTGACGCGACTGATATTTAGTTACTCTCTCCGTGCCCGCTGGCTTGCCCGAACTTCAAGAGACGTGGAAACCGCAAAAAAGGTAGACGCTTAAATATGATTGCAGGGCCCCTTTAAGCTGAGCTCCAGTTTTTAATGTATGTTTTCTAAACAACAAAAACTAGGATGCTCATTTCATTTGGCACATATCTTCTACATGTTACTGGCTTTGAACTGAAAAAGAAGAAATGAACATGCACCATGCCAGAAAATAATATTGTTATTTCTGGTCATGAGCCATTAAAGGAAACTTCTATATTTTAATTTCTTTAACGTTATAATGTAGTGAATTCGTAAAACATTTAGGTTCAACCTGTTGGCAAGATATTTTACTATAAACTGTAAAAGTTTTGGTGTAATCGGATGAGGAGTTTCGTAGTAAAGGTACATTAAATTTCCAAAAATTGCAAAAATGTCATTTTCAGGAAAAAAAAGATTTTATGTCTTTCTACAATGGTAAATGGCCAGAGAGCGCGGATTTTGGCGCCATATATAAGTGGCTTGGAACGCTCGTTCGCTCTTGCCGCTTGCTGGTTTTGTTCCTCAGACTGCATATAATTTTTGAACACTAAAACTGCAAAATCAATTTTTGGTTAGTTTACCCTACACTATTAAAATGCATACCACGCAGCACTTTTCTGCACCGGTGTAGGCAGGTAAATCGACACCGTCAAACTCTTTTGTAACATCATATCTTGCAATCGCTAATTTCTTTCCACCTCGTCGTAACAGACGCATGCAAACCGCAAAACGCACAACAAAGTATTGCCCCAAGACACGTCAGAAACGAGGGTGGTCTAGTCTGGCCTGCAAGTCTGGCCAAATACAGTCTACTGATTGGCCAAATATTGTCTGCAAGTCCGGCCAAATATTGTCTGCCAAGTCCGGCCAAAATATCCTCTGCTAAGTCCGGCCAACTGTCGCCTGCCAAGTCCAGCCAACCGTTGCGTTACACATGCGCTAATGCGTCTGTGTAACGCGCAGATGGATTAGAACTAATCGTGCTAGGAGGCATGCACCCGACCCGTCACTAGAGTCAACCATGGTACCGGCGTGACCCAGTGTTTCCGTTCCCCTACAGTCCACCATGATGTTCATACTGCTGATCGGCGTGAGCTGGTACTGGAAGCGCTTCCAAGTGGACAACCATGAAGACGCGCAAGATCGTCTTCAACCCGAAGAAGTACGAGGAGTAGCGAGTGGTCAGGACCATCACCCGGTCAGGACCATCACCTGCCCACACGGTTTTTTCCTCTGCAAGTTGTAGATACGCGAGCTTCGAAAACACGTGACCCCTGCTTTTGTTGCTCGAGAAATAAAGATGCAGACCCACGTACCGATCTTCTCTCGTCACGTGCATGTGCTGTGCGGTTTGTGGCGCAAACCAGAGAGTGCTACATAGAGTGCCAAAGTGCCATTTTGACTAAGAATTGCGCTACGTCTAAAGGGCAACTTTGATCAATTCCAAAGATTCTAGGATAACGGGCGATCGTCGACGTCGAAACTACTAATAAATGCTTCTGTGTCGTTCATTTTTCCAAACTGCAGCGCACGTCGTCTGATGGTTTGGGTGGATTTTAGTAGCACGTGAAGCCGCTCAGACTTCAGTTGGCTGGTTTAATAAACTTTTAGGCACAGTCGCGTCATATTTTAAGTGTAGGCTTTTCAGATACAATGTAATAGTGCATTCTTTTCTCAACATTGAAATTTCACCGGAGTTGCCCTTTAACACGTGAAAGTTTGAACCACTTGTCTAATTTAAACGACATCTATAGTCGGTGACAGGTCAGAACGCAGTGGAGAGCTCCTCCCCACCCCTTTCCACTTCAGCAGAGCGAACGGTGGAAGGAGGTCGCCTCCTCTCCAGCGTTGCAAGCTCCGCAGAAGAGGAAAGGGGTGGGAGGGCTCCCACTCGTTCTTGACCTGTCACTGACTATACATGGCTTATTTTTGTTGATGTTGAGAACATTTCTGCCAAATTTTGTTAGCCTGGGTCAAGTTACAAAAAAAATTGGAAATGTTCCAAGAGGAAATGGGCGTATTTGGGTAGGAAAACTGTTGTTTTGAAATTACAAGTTTGTCGTTTTCATGGGTTACATTGCTTTAGGGCAGTTCAGAGCAGATAGCTGTGGAGCTATATTTCTTATTATACCGTCTTTCGTGACAAAAAAGCCGCATAAACACAAATACTGTTGTTTTAGATTTCTAGCTTTTGTTTAAAATGTTAGTTCTTGAGCGTAAAAAATTACAAAAAATAAAAAATTCAAGCTTCTAGCTATCTTCCCCTTAAAATTTCACCCCAGAAAAACTCTTAAAAATGAATCCAAGTTACGTAATAAGAAAAGGACAGTTTTCCTAATGCGAAATTTATGCCAAAAAGTGGAACGGAAAGCAAATGCGTTCAAAGTGCTCCAACCTTACCTTTTCTTTTTGGCATCGGTGGACCGAAAATAATTTATAAAAAATCAACTATGCAGTGTAAACTAATGAAACTTTCTGGGAATAGTCTCTAGATGTTGGTGGATGTAAATACGACATCCTTCAAAACTCAACTTTTTTTTTTTGAGAAATTGTTCTTTACACGAAGCAAAAAAAATAATATATTTTATTACTGGTCGATTTTAATATTCAGAAAGCTAGAGGGAAACAAAAATGGCCGAAATATCCATTTCGCAACGTCTCTACTCGCCGTACAGTTTGCTTCATCTAGAAAGTCAAAGCAGCGGAAGGGCATTTGCTGTGCTCGATTATAGTTTAGCCAATCAAAGGACGCGTATAGAAAGATGACCAATGCCAAGATGTCGCCCTTTTGACGCTTTTTTATTGGTCCCATTTGCTCGTAGCGTCCAAGGGATGCGTAGCGATTGCTCGTCGACTGCACTGGCCTTGGCGTCGTCTGAATTTCCGGACAATGTCTGGCACTTTCAGGCGACGTTTTTTTATAGAAGTCGCGTAGAAGTTTGCAAGTCGTCTAAAAATCGTCTAGAAGTCGCGTACAAATTTGCAAAGAAGTGGTACGGAATCAAAATTAACTGTTGGGCTAGTTGGCTATACATTGTTAAAAATCAAAAGTGCAAACACCAAGAAAAGAGAGGGGACAGTGTGAAGGGGTGAAGTCACATTTAATTTTGATTTCTTTAAAATGCATCTATAATCTATAGCATTTTCCTCCTCTTTCTATCTTTGCACGTCCAGTTTCTTCTTTTATGTCTTCCTCGGGAATGCATTAATTAAACACTCGGAGTAAGCACTCTGTCCTGTCGCCTCTTCTTTTCTTGGTGTTTGCGCTTTTGATTTTTAACAAACTGGTACGGGAGGAGAGACGGCGTGTACTCAAATGAAGATGCAAAGGAGGTGGTACGGGCTGTACTCAAATGTTTGAGTACGCCTGCTCAAACAGACAGCCGTACTCAAATGAAGAATGGACTGCATTGGGAACCTCTCCCAGCCCGCCCGTAAAAAAATTGCGTTTAAAGTTCACGTTTTTAATATTTAAAATAAAGAAAACTGAATTCAAGGGTGAAAACTCTTTAAAAGAACGATATTATATTTCTTAACAAAACGATCATGCTTTCAAGGGCTGTTGGAGCTGTAAGTGTGCTGCGAAATTAAAGATTTTTTTTTTTTTCGGCACTAATGCTCTTGGGCACTGCGGGGTGATCTCCGAATAAAGAGTAAAAGTTTTGGACAGTTGGAAAACCTGGGGACATGTTTTTATTGACAGATGTTTTAGCGGATATGCTGGTCATTTTCTGCCATATTACAGGAATGTTTTACACACAAAGTAAACCAACGGCTGCAGTATTGTGTAATATGCTTCATATTTCGACCATTTTTCTTACTACCCATCGGAAACGGAACCCTTTGTGTTCCTTTCGTGTCCTATCTATCTCTCATAACAAAAGATGCTGAGTAATATGCTTCAGTACTATATCATTATCGAAGATAAATTTATGTATCGAAACAACCATTTTTTTTGTTTGTATCGAAGCGACATGCTACATCTTGGCGTCTGCTCGAAAAACACTCGTTGGCTGCTCCAAACCAATATTTTTTCCCAGCTACAAAAGGTCCACTGCAATCTTTGTAGCAGTGGAACACCGAAATTCGGGGCACAGCATCAAAGACTAGTGCACGGCTAGAAGGTTCTGTGCGGAAAGTCTTTTTTATATTTCATTTCATTTTCATTAAAAGGGCCTCTTGAGGGAGGCATTCCATAAGAGGGGTGTCATATTCAAGGCTCGAAAACAAGACAACAAAACACTACAAAGGAAGAAAAATAACGAAGAAAAAGTTTGGAAACATCATTATATCAACATTATTCAAACATTTTAGAAATCAGCTGCAAAACAAACGTTTATGGTCACTGCTAGTTGCCAAGCTTGTGGGCAATCTATTCCAATCTGATATGCATAATGGAAGAGGTGAGTATTTAAATGTGTTGGTTATCGAAAAAATGGGTTCAGCTTTACAGAGGCGGTCGAGACGAGAGGAAATATGTATAAACCAACACGCGGCCCCTACGTCACGCGTCTGCGGTGGCGCTGTTGCCGCCACGGCGCATGCGCAGAAGCTTCACCTCACTCGAATCTGGTTTCTGCGCACGCGCAGTGCCCACCTGGTGTGGGCAGACGAGGGCTTGTTTGTAAACAGCGTGTCGGTCTATAGGCCGGGGAAATAAAGGTTTGGGAAACCAGGGGTTATAGTACCATATCTGCATGAAAGAGAGCCGGTCTATTTTTCTACGATTGTCAAGAGTTTGTAGGGATATATGGACCGCTTTAAAGAAGAGAATGCTATTCCTAGTGTAGTGTCGAGCGGTAAAACAAGTAGCACGATTTTGGAAAGCTTCCAGTTGATTAATTAAATAGCTTTGATGAGGGTTTCATATCAATGATGCATACTCCAGCTTAGTTCTGACTAGTGTAATATATGCTAAACGTTTAACAAAGGAGTTTGCGAGAAAAAGATGCCTTCTTATAAATCCTAATGTTTTGTTAGCTTTAGAACAGTTGATGACCCGGGGGGAGTCAACTACTTGTAACTTGGTAAGGCGTCTTTCCGGGGAAGGGGCGGGGGTGACGAACCCCCCCCCCCCTCCGCCTTGGAAAGACGCAAAGACGCCTTACCAAGGTACAAATGCGATTTCGCCTAGCGACTAATTATTCGAAATAAGTCATTTTGCAGTGCAACCTAGTAATGAGAATAGAGTACATGGAGTAGCCGGCCATGCCTTCATGGCAGCCAACATCTCCAATTTCTTTTTTTTTTTTGTCATTTAATAAAGAAAGAAAGAAAGAGAACAGAGTTCTAGATGCAGGAACAGCCGAATAAATATACGAGTATGCTTAACTTAGCTCCGTCATCTTGCTAGTTTTGATGGCGAACATTACTCTATGCATATATCTCCGTCCTAGTACATAAGCAGCATTGCCGACAACACGTAGATGTTCTTTTGTCTTTTGCGTTTGGCCTTTTTTTTTTACGAGCTTTTCTTTTTACAAGCTGCCGGGCATGTTCTTTAAAACGTCTCCGAGCGTCAAAAAGGGCATTTTGCTGCTGTCACTAGTGCGAGTGAGCGGACCATTTTTCTTTTTTCATCAGTGCCTTCCTCTTGCTTCTGCTTTCTTTTGCTTCCGACACCTCAATGGTGAAATGCCCGAGCTCGTTTTTCGCCTTTCTCTGTCCATTTTGTAGGGCAAGAGCAAATTAAGCGCCTTGACAATTGCTGTCACAATCGTTACAACCTGCATGGAGTCTTTTAGTACTAATTAAAATATGGCAACCAACCAAGTCCTAAACGTGTAGGAGCCCAACGTTTCGAACCGACTTGGTTCTTCGTCAGGGGCGACTGTGGGCGTCGAGGAGTGGCGTTTTTCGGTCTTCTTGGAAGAAGAAAGAAGAAGACTCGAAGCCGCCCTCCCGCCCCCCAAAGGACGCATGGTGAGCTCGGCGGTACGGATGATTAGGAAGGCGCTGTTAAAGGCCTACGACCAGACTCGAGATTCTGCAAGGCAGAAGATCCTCCTGACCCTGGGGGAAGAGGAAACGGGGAGCAGCGGACAGGGTAGAAGAGGGGAGAGGAGGAAGCGGGGGAAAAGTGGAAAGCGCGAACTGGTCGTCGGTCTTTAAAGGGCCCCTGAAAAGGAAAAAATATGTTTTTTAAACAGTCTAATTGGGACACGCGTAACAAAAAATAAAATTTACGCGAAAATTTTTTTTTAGGAGCCATATTTACGCGAGAGATTTATTCGAAATTCTGCGCGCAAAGTCTATGACGTCACGGTATGGTCATTCGCTCTTTCGACCTCAACGAGATGGTCGTGCGCTTTTTTTTACCTCAAGGTGTAAGGAGGTGAAGCCGATTCACCTCTCCTCCACGCTCCCGAAATGCCGAGAGAGAAAACAAGTGGAAAGGAGGTGACTACCGACAAAATGGCGTCTCGCCCCGTCAATATTGCTCTAAAAAATATTTAAAAAATAACAAATTTAATTTTTTTGGACACGCGTGTCCCAACCAATTAAAAAAAAACATTTTTTTTTTAAGATTGAACGGGTAAAGCTGCATTGCCATTTTTGAAGCCGGCTTCATTTACAGGAACTCCCGCGTGGTGGCACACTGTTCTACTGTGGTCAGTAGTTGCGGCCCACCAACTTTAAAAGCTTCCTCACAGCACACAACCCCCCCCCGCTTTTTGAGGTACCACTGCATTACCAACGCGTAAAAGCCAGACAAAACACAAAAATAGCTATACTGTCACAAAAAAAAAAAAAATTCGACGCTGTAAAATTGGAGCAAAAATCAAAATCTATTATGTATTAAAGGTTTAACAAATTCGTGCTACAGAACCAGATGTCGATGGAAAGGAAGTCTTATCTTTGCCAGGCCGCTTTATCTTGCAGCGTGGTCCAAAGACAGCAGCAGCATATCCTCGGGGTCATGAGAAGTCATCAGTCCGAACTCGTCATTCCGTCAGTCGGAGAAATGACATGACACACCCCACACAAACACGCAAAACACACGCCGAACGTGGAAATGAACTTGACTACCCATGCTCCTATGCGTAGTGAGAATATATGAAGGCTCTTCTGAGTTTCTGATGTTCCGTGCAACGAAAAGATTGGTCTAATAACGAATTGCATCGGATGCCACCTCGACATGCAAAGCAGAAAGCAAGACGGACCGTCATCGCATCCGTGAGCGACTCGATGGAGGAAAATTTCACAAAGTGAGGAGACTTCGCCGAAAATAGGGAAATTTTAGGCGTCCAATAAAAGAGGGAGAAACGTGGAACACCCGTCACGTCTGCGCTACAGGCGGTCGCCCCCTGTCCAAAGGCCCTATTTCAGAACGTCCATCGTCTCCTCAAGATCCTAGTGATTCTGCCCTTAACAACGGCGGAAGCTGAGCGCTCGTTCTCTCAAAGCGCGGTCCAAACCAACGCTTCTTTTTGCGCCTGTGCGGCTTGCGCGAAAGGATGTGACGCATTTCGTGTCGTTTTTGCTGTTTCCGGGCGCGCTTTCTGAGTCAGAACCGTGCGGTTTGGTTTGGACGATGCCAGCTTCGGGCGAACGCGCACGCGCGCACGCAGGCACGAGCGCATTCTGGCGGTGAAGTGACGACCAATCAAATGCAGCTTTGGTCCCGAGCGAGCGTCCAATGAAAATTAATCTGTGGGATCGTTGCGCTGGTTGCGTTGCGCCTTCGGCGCCGTCTTCATTTCTTTGCTTTCGTGATGGCGTTTCGTGTGGATCCCACGTACAAAAGCTGGGATTGCTGAGCTAATAAACCTTTGTGTGGTAAGGTAGTACGTCAGCAATGCAACCGTCAACATGACTCGGCTGACTGCTTTCGCGGCTGCATGTGAGCAGTACTTGGGTATCAAGAAGCGAAGGGCCATCCGCACGCTGTTGAGGTCTAGAAAGACGCTCGGCGAGTACGCCACCACTGTGCGACAGATGTACCAGGACCCCGACGGCCGGGACTTCTTAGAGTCCTTTGTATGTCAAGAACCAGGTAAGTTATGCTAGCTTTTATTGTTTATGTTTAGTATATTAATGCGAATAGCATTCTTTGGATACTTCACGCACTTTTCGTCTATGTATCTATCTATCTATCTATCTAGCTATCTATCTATCTATCTGGCTATCTAACCTCTTACGCCGCGGGTCGATAAATAAATAAAAAAGACCGGCGCCGGCTGGGATTCGAACCGTTGACCCTTTGATCAGCAGGCAGACGCGCTAACCACAGAGCTATGAAGGCAGTCATTCACCGGACTTTAAACATTTGTTTATATCTTTACCATAGGACGCGCTTTGCAGCGCTGTCACAGCTACCGGTGCGCGCGCGTTCCATGCACGAGGGCTAGTTCACCCTCTCCCGCGCTCACCCTCTCCCTCTAGCTCACCCTCTCCCGCGCTCGGGAGACCTCTAGCTCAGCCTCACGAGAGCGGAATGAGCCCTCGTGCATGGAACGCGCGCGCACCGGTAGCTGTGACAGCGCTGTAAGCGCGTCCTATGGTAAAGATATAAACAACCGTTTAGAGTACCGTTGGTTGAGACTAGCTGAGACGCCAGAAAGTCTGGTCGGTACCATTTTGAGTGTTTGTGCGTATGGCGCGTGCTTTGCTCGCCTTCCTAAGTGACACAAACGCACGTGCTGGGCTGCGGAGATCGTGCGCAGGGCTGTGAAAGTGTCAACAAATTTAGAATCGCCTCAAGAGTGGGCTGGCGTATCTAGAGTGTGCCGGCCACCTGACGAACGCGCATAACTCCGCACCGTTTGATGCTATTCGCATTAACGTAGATAATCATTCCCAAAGGATGGGTTCTGCTGATTTTTTTTCATCATATGTACCACCGCATAAATATAAACGTGAAGCGTGCACCATCTCAGTGAAATAAGGTACTGTACTTTCGCGAGACGGCAAATTCACAAGGTTTAGCCTTGTAATACTAACGTCTAAACGCTTGGCTGACTACATGAAGGTACTTTGCTTCCCCCTGCCCCCGCTCTCGCGATCGCGTGCGAGACAAGAACAAGCGCTGTCTTTGCCTTTAGTGGTGCACTGTAAAAAATGGACCGTCAAAATTACGGTCAGTTGACCGGAAATCTGGCTGCCAACAACTTCTCGTCATTTATACGGCAGACCGTAAATTCAAATTCACTGTCTGACCGTCATCTCCCAGTGAAATAAACGGTCACAGTAAAAAAAGATACCGTTAATTTTACGGGCAATAGTGAACAGACCGTAAACGAGATTTACTGACTGCCGCTAAAATCACGGCATGGTGGCAGTTTATGTGCCGGTCAGCTGACCGCTAATTTAATGGTCACCGTAAAAATGTTCACCGTTTAATTCACTGCCGGTTGACCATTGTAAGAAGTAAATTGAAGGTGCAAAATGCTGCCACAATGAAGCGCACAGCACTTCGCACAACACGTCAAAAAGATTGCAGAATTCGACAAACTTAAGCATTGTCAAATTCGATAACCTTCCCACCGCATTGTACGACATGCTTCGCGTTTCATTGCACATGTTTCGCTGCTTCGATTTACTTCCTACTACTGGTCAACAGACAATGAATGAAACAGTGAGTCATGTAGTCTCTTAGGTTAGCCATTTTGTGCCTGTAAAATCTGTGGCATGCTGTATATTGTAATCGGAGAAGTCTTCATACCTGCAATGTGATCGTTGTGTATGTACATGCAAATGCAGTTAAGTCAGAACACTGCATAAATAATGTGTAGGATAGAAGTAGAAACAGCAGGTTTATTTACTTGGATGGAGAGACCCCAGGCCCATCCACCCTTTGATCTGGAAAAGAAATAAACCATTTATCAATATAACATATATGAACGTACCAAAAAATAGGCAATTCAGTAGATATGTTATATAATGTAAGCCACGCTTTATTCACTGTGCAAAGAAACCAATAGTGCTTACAATGTTTGAAAAACGTTCAACCTTTCCACTCCCGTGAAGAAGGAAGACCAGCAAAGCTGTACTCGATACACT
This sequence comes from Ixodes ricinus, assembly GCA_037355805.1. NCBI lineage: Eukaryota > Metazoa > Arthropoda > Arachnida > Ixodida > Ixodidae > Ixodes > Ixodes ricinus. Next base: position 3,166 of record JAZHYW010017634.1, on the reverse strand, counting down.
CTGTGCTTCTTCTTCGTCATCTTCTGTTTTCCGCGCTGTTTCCTACGATGAATTCCCACCTACGCGCCCAACTATCCATTCTTCTATTATAGCTGGAAAGGTTGCCGCCATCTACGAGCGACGGCGGAAACCATACTGGTTGTGTGCTTCCCGTCGTTGCTTATAGATGGCGGTAGCTGTCTAGGTAGGTTTGTGTCGACATACACGGACACGATCCTGAGGAACCTCGCCCTTAACAGCTCCACTGCAAAAACGTTTTGTGAAAACTGAATACTATAACTTAGCTTCTGCTAAGTCAAACTTCATTATATCTCAGTAGCTATAAGCCGTGTAGTACATGTATTCTGGTGTTCCCAAATACCATTTCAGTATAATATGGTGGGTGTAACAGCTTCAAAAAACGAGGACAATGAAAGGAACAGGCACGACAGGACAACAGCTGTACTCGCAATTGAAAAATTCAATTGAAAAGGAAAAGAGAACACATACGTCAGTACCAGATAACACAATGTGTAATCAAACAATACGCCCTCCACGAGGCCCATGTCATCAAAATAGGTTCACTAGATAGACACAACCCATGCCAGTCAAGGTCTGGCACAAAAAGGATAGCTCCTTATCACATAAGGCAACCGACGGCTCACTCACACATCTTTCTCCGAGACACGAAATATAAAAAGCCTCGATAATTTCGCGGGTGGCCCTCTCAATGCCTTCCTTCAACCGTCACCTCGTCAAAGGCGGGCTGACACGTGTAGTCTCTGCAATGCAAAGGGAGGAGTCCCCTCACCGTGGTCCTCAGTGAGTAAGCATGCTCCCGGAGCCTATCATTAAGGCACCTCCCTGTCTGGCCTATGTAAAATTTTCCACATGACAGGTGTATCTTGTACACCACACTCGAGCCACATAGCACAAAAGGTTTTGCGTGCCTTTTGGTACATTTTGCCTTCACCCGATTACCTCTCGCGCCCACTCTTGCAAAAACTTGGCTCATTTTTTGGGGGCCGAGAACACTACTGGGACTCCATGCCGGCCTCCAGCTTGTTTAAGGTTGTGGGAGACATGGTGGATGTAGGAAACCACCACCTTTCGTTTTTTATTTAAGTCGGCCCTCACCCTCTCTATCCCTTTTGCCTTCTTCAGAAGGGCACTTGCCACCTCCGTTAAAAGCGCTGACAGGAACTCCGACGCCCTCAGACTCTTAACCTGCGCTAAAATATTGCCACTCATCATGTGAACACATAACTTCCTGAGAGCAGAGCCAAGACAAGAAACTGCTATGCCCCTCTTCACCAGCTTGGAGTGGGATGATCTGCAGTCCAAAATCGCCTTTCTCGACCGCGGACTGAAGGACCAGCATATCTGTGTGTCCTTGAGACACAGCGCCAGATCCAGAAACTGGAGAACCATATCCTTCGGTTCTTCAAATGTAAACCTAACTACCCCACCACTCTCACAGAAAGCACGTAAGACATAAGCCCACGTGCTGTGTGTCTCAAAGACAAAGAGGTATGCTGGTCCTTCAGTCTGCGGTCAAGGAAGGCGATTTTGGACTACAGATCATCCCGCTCCAAGCTGGTGAAGACGGGCATAGCAGTTTCCTGTCTCGGCTCTGCTCTCGGGAAGTCATGTGTTCATATGATGAATGACAGTTTCTTAGTGCAGGTTAAAAAACTAATGGCATCAGGGTTCCTGTCAACGCTTTAAACGGAGGTGACAAGTGCCCTTCTAAAGAAGGAAAAGGAATAGAGAGGGTGAGGGCAGACTTAAGTAAAAAGCGAAAGGTGGTGGTTTCCTACATCCACCGTGTCTCCCACAACCTTAAACAAGTTGGAGGCTGGTATGATAGTCCCAGTAGTGTTCTCGGCCCCCCCCCCCCAAAAAAATAATCAGATTTGTGCAAGGAATTGGGTGCAAGAGCTGATAATCGGGTGAAGGCGAAGTGTACCAAAAGGCACGCAAAACCTTTTGTGTCATGCGTCTGGAGTCTGGTGTACAAGATACCCGTCATGTGGAAAATTCTACGAAGGCCACACGGGGAAGTGCCTTACCGATAGGCTTTAGGAGCATGCTTACTCGCTGAGGGCCATGGCGAGGGGGAGGGGGGGCTTTTCTCTGCATTGCAGAGACTGCACGTGTCAGACGGCCTTTGATGAGGTGACGGTTGAAGGGACGCATAGAGAGAGCGCCACCGGCAAAATTATTGAGGCTTTTTAAATTTTGTGCCTCGGAGAAAGATGCGTGAGTGAGCCGTCGGTTGCCTTATGTGATACGTCGCTGTCTTTTTTGCGCCAGACCATGACTGGCATGGGTGGTGTCTAGTGAACCCATTTTGATGACACGGGCCCCGTGGAGGGAGTATTGTTTGATTACACAATGTGTTATGTGGTGCTGACATTTGTGTTCTCTTTTTCTTTTCAAATAAAATCTTTCAGTTGCGAGTACAGCTGTTGTCCTGTCGTGTCTGTTCCCTTTATTGTCCTCGTTTTTAGAAGCTGTTACAGTACATTTCAGTATCCCTGCACAGCCCCGATATACCTAGGCAAATGAATGAGAGGATATGGACAAAGTATGGCAAAGATTGCTGCCCTAAAATAAAGCTATTCGATGGTAAATCCTAATATTGACTTACTAGACATTTGTCAACTTAAGAGCAGGGCAAGTTTGTTTTCAAGATCAGCAGTCTACATTAATTACACAGCTCACACAGAAGTTTACTCCTATGGTTCTACTAGTTAAGCTGGTTGTCTTTAAATAGAGTTATCCATTTGGGCAGTCATGCTGTTGTAATATAGAACTAGACTTTCCCCATCATCACAGAATGCAATGCTCTTGCCCCTGTAAGAGATGTGAATAGTCAGAGCGAGCTGGAAACTTCAGGCTTAGCTTGCAATACAATCTCAATGCACTGTGCCAGGTATCGCTGCAGATCAACATATGGTGACAGCAGTGTGCTCAGCACGTCAATTTGAGGTATTCAAAATAAATTTGGACAGCTTGGGATGCAGCAGCCACTTACATATTTCTCATATCATTCGCCTATATTTGCCATGTATCAGATCCATTATATCTACAATGAACCGTCATTTCTCCTAAAATATATGACAACATGCTAACCATGACTCATTTCAAGCATCACATAGACATTGTTTTATGTAACTAGTAT